>BDUI01000909.1:104722-132571 GCA_002335545.1 Apodemus speciosus
TGTAGGGGAATACCAGAACAGGGACGTGGGAAGGGGTGGATGGGGGACCAGGGGGAGGGAAAAGGACATGTGGGACCTTTGGGGGGCGGGGAACCAGGAAAAGGGAAATGAAATGTAAATAAAGAATATATCCAATAAAAAAATAAAAATAAAAAAGAGACTATCAAAAAAAAAAAAAGAAAAAAAGAAAGAAAGAACCCAGGCCACCAGCTGGGTGGCATTATTTAATATGCCAGAGGCGGTATCCTTTAATGTGCCCCACACATACAACAAGCCTCCATTTCCTCACCCATCATCACAGTGCCCACCCCTGAGTATGGAGGGACAGGTGAGTCGGTGTAAGGAGAGTGGTGCACACTGGGTTCACAGACCAGTCAGCAATGAGGCTTCTTACGGGGTGCAGGAGCGCAGGGAGCCACAGGTAGCTCGCATTTCAGAGAAAAGTGTATACAAGGACAGCTGTTGTTCATACTTGAATATTCTCCGAGAACTGTGGGACCTCTTGACACCGAGAATTGTGGGACCTCTTGACACATGGTGGGACCCAGTGGATAATGAGAACTCATGCTTTATTTGTTCTGAAGCCACAGAGAGAGAATCTAAGGAGAAAAAAATCTAGAGCGGGCATGAAGCAAATGTTCCATGCTCTATGCCATGGGAAAGGGCCCTCCATCTCCTGGTAATGATCAGGTGAGAACCGCATCTCTGCACCTGAGGGACACTGGGCTAAAAAGGCCTTCCTGTTTTTTTGTTTCCTGTTGTTTATTTTGGAGGGGGTGTTTGTTTGTTACCTTTTAAAAAAATCTTTTTATAACCTCTTGCAATCTTTTTTTTTACATTTATTTTTTATTTAATGTGTGTTAATATCTGCTGCATGTGCACCTGCAGGTCAGAAGAGGGCATCAGATCCCTTTATGAGCCACCATGTGGGTGCTGGGAATTGAACTCAGGAGCTCTGGGAGAACAGCAACTGCTCTTAACTGCTGAGCCATCTCTCCAGCCCCAGGCCTTCCTGTTAAAGATGGAAGGAGACAGGGTCACCCAAAGGTCACAAAGGCAGCCCTTGTGTGCAGACTGATGAAGGAACATTCTGGGCTAAGCAGAGCTGTCTGAAAATAGCAAAGAACCAGAGGGAGAGAGCAAGGAAGAGCAGGAGAGAACAGGGACCATGATCGTTGGGACAGAGTAGCCCTTCTGTGAGCGCTACAGCAGCAGCAAACACTGTCACCAGGAGAAAGGCGGCTTTAACGTACAAAGGATAGAAAGCCGTAAGAAATCCAAGCAAAAGAATGGCTGGATCTAATTTATATTTTTACTCCCTGAATCAATTTGGATGAATCTCATGCCTACTTGATTCTTTTCTTTCTTTTTTTCTCTGAGTCTGATTTACTTATTTCTCTTAATGTAATATGATTTCTACCCATTTTCCTGCATGTTCTTTATAGGTAAATGAGTTCTTCTGGGTTGCTCTCTTAGTGGGGTTTTATTGCTGTGAGGAGGCAACATGACCATGGAAAGTATTATTTAAAAAAAAAAAACATTTAATTAGAGCTAGCTTACAGTTTCAGAGGTTTAATTCATTATCATCATGTCAGGAAACATGGTGGCACTCAGGCAGACGTGACACTGGAGAAAGGTGCTGAAAGTTCTACAGTCCTGATCCTCAGGCAGCAGAAGGAGACTGTACCACACTAGGCCTGGGTGAGCATAGGAGACATCAACCCCGCCTCCACAGTGATACCACCCCCCTCCAACAAGGCCACTACTCTCTATGGGCCAGTCATTCAAACACATGAACCTATGGGACCATTCCTATTCAAACCACCACAGCTGCCAAATGGTAGAAGTTTTAAAAGGTCAGGATAGTCAGAAAAAATGGAAGATGACTGCAGCCATGCCAAGAGACTGGCAGAGGGCAAAGGGGAGGGAGCTGGGAGCCTCTGCAGTGAGGCGTGGCTACAGGAGGATTGCCAACTTAGCACGGCATGTCTGCTCAGCGTGGCTACAGGAGGATTGCCGGACTTAGCACAGCATGTCTGCTCAGCACACACAGGGTCAGGAAACAGTTGGAGAAATGAGACTGGAGTGGCAGGGAGCCAGGCCTAGAGAGCCGGGCTTGGCCTCAGTGGTGCACAGGTGGTATTCAAGTGCTTCAGGTGACTGAGGATCCTGATGCTGCCCTGCATTTATAGTCGGCCCTCGGAACCTCAGTCACCCCAACCCTCATGAGAACCACAGCAAATCTAAACACATACTTGGGGCGTCTTGTAGACTATGTAGAGAAACTTACTCTTTTTTTAATCTTTTTACTTTTTAGATTTTAGAAATCCTAGTTTTCTGCATCCTACTGTATTTCCATAAAAGAAAAGGAATGAGGCACGTTGTGGTCCTGCTCACCCTGGTGGCACTCCTAGGTAAGGCCTGCAGCGGGCTCTGTGTCAGAGGGAGGGTGGGAGCAAAATGCTGGACGTGCTAGTGCTTTCTCGTTTTCTGTGTTCTAACTCTGGCTCTCCAAAAGAAAGTCTAAATTATACAAAGTATACTTTCTCAATTTATACATGTTTAGTTCTTTTAAAAATATATTTAAGGTTTTCGTCTGTTGGTGTCTTTTTTTTTCTCCCAGAGAATTTGAAAAATTTTTAAGAGAATAATTAAAAATATTAAAAGGAACTAATGAACTTAATTTGGGTACGAACTTGCTTAACAAGATCTTTCCTGTTTACATGTTTAAACTTCAATATGGTTAAATTGAAACATAAGGATGAATAGCATGAGTTTCTTTGTTTTCCTACATGCCTATTTGATTTCTTTTTTTAAATTTTTTATTAGATATTAGCTTTATTTACATTTCAAATGTTATCCCCTTTCCTCGTAACCCATCCAAAAAATCCCTATCCCATCCCCCCTGCCCCTGCTTACCAACCCCCTCCCACTTTCCTGACCTGGCATTCCCCTACACTGGGGCATCGAGCCTTCACAGTACCAATGTTCTCTCCTCTCACTGATGTCTGAAATGGTCATCCTCTGCTACATATGTTGCTGGAGCCATGAGTACTCTTTGGTTGGTGATTTAGTCCCTTGGAGCTCTGGGTTGGTACATGTTATTGTTCCTCCAATGGGGCTGCAAATCTCTTCAGCTCCTTGGGTCCTTTCTCTAGCTTCTCCATTGGGGACCCTATGCCCAGTCGATTGGTTGGCTGTGAGCCATGTGTATTTTGATCCCCCTTCTAAGAAGGACCAAAGTATCCACACTTTGGTCTTCCTTCTTGAGCTTCATGTGGTCTGTGAATTGTATCTTGGGTATTCCAAGCTATGGGGATAATATCCACTTAACAACTAGTGGACACATACCATATGTCAGGGGACAGCAGATGCTGGAGAGGATGTGGAGAAAGAGGCACACTCTTCAATTGCTGGTGGGATTGCAAGCTGGTAAAACCACTCTGGAAATCAGTTCGGTGGTTCCTCAGAAAATTGGACATAGTACTATCTGAGGACCCAGCTATACCACTCCTGGACATATACGCAGAAGATGCTCCGACATGTAATAAGGACACATGTTCCACTATGTTCATAGCAGCCATATTTATAATAGCCGGAAAGAACCCAGATGTCCCTCAACAGAAGAATGGATACAGAAAATGTGGTACATTTACACAATGGAGTATTACTCAGTTATTAAAAACAATGAATTCATGGAATTCTTAGGCAAATGGCTGGAACTAAAAAATATCATCCTGAGTGAGGTAACCCAACCACAAAAGGACACACATGGTATGCATGAGTTTCTTAAACACTAGTTCCTTCATTCTTGGTTATGTTTTGTCCCAGCATCTCCTGGCAGGATTAGAACTGAAGCTTAGATAACAACTGTGTTTAATATTTTCCTTTCCCCCTCTTCTCATGTCTCTCCTAACCTTTCTCACATGCTTATACCAACACAGGAGAGTGCCCTGCACATTCTGAGTAATTTTCTTTTAATATTTTATTTAGAACTCTTCTTTGCCATAAGATGCCCAGATTTGATGGCACTGACACTGTTGGATAAGCTGGGCCTCACCACCACCAAGATGGCTGAGTTCTCCCCTTTCCACCTCACCTCTTAGCCCTCTCCTTGGGAGTGGAGGATTTGTGTTTAGGGCAGTAGCTTTTGGAAAAAAATAACCCTACACAAAACACAACCTGCAGGGTTTTTTTATTCGATATATTCTTTATTTACATTTCAAATGATTTCCCCTTTCCAGGATCCCCCCTCCCTGAAAGTCCCATAAGTCCTTTTCCCTCCCCCTGTTCCCCAATCAACCCCTTCCTGCTTCCCTGTCCTGGTATTCCTCTACACTGCTGCACTGAGCCTTTCTAGGACCAGGGTCCACTCCTTCCTTCTTCTTGGGCATCATTTGATATGTGAAAGGTGTCTTGGGTATTCCAAGCTTCTGGGCTAATATCCAATTAGCAGTGAGTGCATACCATGTGTGTTCTTTTGTGTTTGGGTTACCTCACTCAGGATGATATTCTCCAGTTCCACCCACTTGCCTAAGAATTTCATGAATTCATTGTTTTTAATAGCTGAGTAGTATTCCATTGTGTATATATACCACCTTTTCTGTGCCCATCCCTCCACTGAGAGACATCTGCACAACCTCCAGGGGTTTTGGTAATAATAAAAATTAAAAAATGGAGGACCTTGTATTTGTTTCTTTTCAAATTATCAGACAAGGTGACTAAAAGCAAACATCACAGAATTAAGATCATATATGTCAGTTCTGAATGCAAGTGTTTTTAAAGTTTTTTTTAAAGTTTTGAAGAAGAAAGATTTTCAAATTGGGCTTTACGGAAACTCTCAGATTAATCTTCAAAATGGCTCTGAATTGGATTCAGTCCATGTGCATGGGTACAGACAGCTCTGTGTGAGTTATTGAAGTAGCCACGCACACATCACACAAATAGCCTGCTTCCTTCTAGTGCTCCCTCCATCCTGAGTGTCTATACCTGCATGGGTAGTGCTCGGAACTAAAGCAGGTTCAGTACGTAGGACCAGCTCCCTCTGTGACCAGCCTGCAGATATGAAATGCTTCGAACATGTATACATATATCTTTACCTAGAGCTGGGTAACTTATACCTGAAGTAGAAGAATGCAGGTATCATGGTTTACTAAGTTTAAAACGAGGCAGAAAATAATAAATGTGGCAAGCAAGAGTATTCTGATAAGAAGATGTATAGTTTAGCTGAATGTGGTGCTGCACATCTTTTATCCTAGCTCTCAGGAGGCAGAGGCAGGTGGATCTCCGTGAGTCCAAAGCTTGGTGAACATAATGAGTTCCAGAGCAGCCAGAAATACATAATGAAACCCTATTCCAAAAATCTATAGTCAAAAGGTATATCATATCTAATATGCTATGGGAAAATCTCAGAAATCTACATTAATGGAGAGGTAAGAGGAGGAGACTTGTCTCTGCTCATGGAAGATGAAGAGACATAGGACATTTTTTAAAGGTTTGAACAGTTGTTGAAGCAGACTGTCCAATAATTGAGCGCTTATCCCCCTGACCCCTGAGAGCAGAGTACCTTCTTCCCTCTGATGGATGTCGTTTACAAATGTAGATTCTATAACTGGTCTTTGATAAAGTACAGAAAGTCAAATGGTAGAGAACGCATTCCCAGTGAGATAAAACAGTAAATAATTATAAGGCTAGATACTTGGCGTCCACGGTAAGAATTAACAGTGCTTCACTGCAAGCACCCAGTGCAGACCCAGCTCTCACTGCAGCACATAGGTCCAAGCTCACTGTGAAAATACTCGATAGTGAAGCCTACAACTGTGGGTTGATATTGTAACCACAAAGAATCATTGCTTTAACTGTAAATCGACTGCAGTTAAAAAGGAAGAAGCAGTTGATTAAAATAAAGGCAATTTAATGAAATAGAAAACAAGAAGAGCAGATGAAGAATAAACCTAGGAAACAGATCTTCAAATACAACAAATAAAATTTTTCTTAGGAAAAACATCACAAACGTTAAAAATACATAGGAGAGATAAATGGGCGGAAATACAGATAGGCATAAGAATGTATATTTAGTAGAGCACAAGCAAATACCTTAGTTTTTTTCTATCTAATACTTAACTCCTTTTGTTAAAGGAAAATAATTATAAGAGAGTAAAAAGTTATTCAAAAGCCAAGCCTAATCAGAAGTCGGTCTTGACAGTGCCGGGGAAATGTCCTCACACCTTCCAGGGCCAATGGTTCTGACACTGGAGCCCTGTGGACATAGGAAGAAATCTTTCACTTTTAAAATATGACCAGATAATGCAGACCTCCAAGTCTGAATAAAAGAGATATTGCAAATAGAAAATACTATAAACGAATTCCTCTGCCAAACATTAATACAAAAATCCTAAATGAAGTCCCAGAAGAAGCTGCGCCTGTGGGCCTGTTGTCTGTTGAAGGTGGGTCATTTCCTGAGTGCCATGTGGCATATTTTCACTTGCTTTCCACTTCCTGTTTGATGCATTGCTAAATTAATCCCATGAAGATGCAAAGAGTGCATTTTGTTATATTTACCTAGAAGCAAGTCCAGCGAGTGTTCAGTGAACATGTGAGTTAACTGAGAAAACATGATTCTGTGAGAAATTCATTCTAGGGGCCAGGGAGATGGTTCACAGGGAAGGGCACTTGCCGCCAAGGCTGGCGATCCGAGCTGGATCCCTGGGACCTGTGCAGAAGGTGAGGCCCACTCCCACACATAYTGGCTGCTCTCCACATGTGCTTCATGGCACACACATATACATGTGTGCTTCATAAGATTAAATTTATATTTAAAAAAGAAACCCATTATCTTTTGTTGTACTTTCAAAATACAATGACATATACATACAAAAATGTTATAATGGAACCTGTTGCTTTATAAACAAACTTTAAAAATTAATAATATAAGTAAAATTAATTTATTTTGATGAAAAGAAACAATATATTTATGTTAATGAGTCAAAAGGGAACTTTTGAGATTGTTGGTTGAGTTTCACAAACTTTAACTTATGTGCGCACTCTGGGGCTCTGGTATACGACGTGATGACTGCAGTTAGCAACATGACATTCTGTACTCAGAGTTTTCTGAGAGTAAGTATCGAATGTTCTCACATATGCACATGAAAGAATAACTATATACAATAAAGGATGCATTGAACAACCTGAATCTGATAATCATTTCATTACATATGTGAACACCAAATTGTCACATGGTATTTCTAAATGCATGCAATGCTATTTTTCAGTGGTACTGCAATAAGCTAGAAGAATAAATAAGAAGAAAGTATTACATACTTATCTCAATGTATATCAAAAGGCACCTTAAAGTTTAATATCTATTCTAGCTTTAAAGAATTGGGTAGTGAAATACTAAAGGTTTTTTTCATTAAAGCAAGGACTGAGAAAAAAGACAGCCACATGTGCATGTATTAATGTCTGGGCATTCTACAGTGATCACTAGTGATTTCTACAAGAAAACAAAATAGTTATTAAGTCATGAACAGATCCGAAATTTTTAAGTGTTGTATAGAGTGAAGAAATAGCACATAGTGTACTTCCCTGCACGCGGAGCATGTGAAGGACTAGACAGATGGACTGGACAGATGGACTGGACAGATGGCTCATTGTTTAAGAGCACTAAGCTGCTCTTCCAGAAGACCTGGATTTGAGCTCCACCACCCACCTGGTGGCCCACAACCATCTATAACTCCATTTTTGAGGGAATTCTTCTGGTCTTATCAGGCATCAGTCATGTAAGTGGTACACAGACATACATGCATGCAAAATATTCATACACAGAAATTAGAATTAAGAAAACTAGAAAGCAGCATGAGGCAGAGTAGGAGGTGAATAAGAGAGAGTGGGAGTATGTGGCTAGTTCCGTCTTCACTGCACTTCAGATATGGGGCAGAGCAGTCGGGAGTTCAAGGCCACACTCAGCTCCAGCTTTAGCCAGCCTGAACTAGATGAGACCCTATCTCACAAAAAAAATTGTTTAAAGAAAGGAGAAAAGAAGAGGAGGGAGATAGGGGAGGACGAGAAGGGAAGGAGAAATAAGAGGGCTTCCAGGTAATATAATTTCTTTACACACACACACAAACACATACAGAGACAGAGAGAGAGAGGGGGAGAGAGAGAGAGAGAGACRGGGGGTGTGGGGGCATACACACACACAATTTTCTGAAAAAAAATCCTTTTATTGAAAATATTTTTTTTTCTTATGACAATCCCAATATGGTTTCCTCTCTGTCTCCTCTTCCCAGTTCTTCCCTGCCTCTCCTCCCTTCTAGATCCACTCTCTTTCTGTATCTCATTAGAAAATGAACAGATTTCTAAGGATTAATAATAAAATAAAATAACACAAAAGTTAACACATTGAAATTTGAAAAAAAAAAAAAACAGAAGGAAAAGAGCTCAGGAGTAAACACAAGAAAGAGAGACCGGCTCTTGGGCACTCAGGAACCCATAGGAATACTAAGCCATGTACATGTAAAGGCCGGTGCAGCCAGCGTAGGCCCCATGCATGCTTCCCCAGTCTCTGAGTTCATGTATGTGTTGACCATGTTGATGTATAGGGCCTTGCTTTCCTGGTGTCCCCCCCATCCCCTCCGTATCTTACACTCTCGAGTTCCTCTTTCACAGGGTTCTCTGAGCCCTGAGGAAAGGGATTTGATAGAGAGACATCTTGTTTAGGGCTCTGAACTGGATTCAGTCCATGTGCATTGGTACAGACAGCTCTGTGTGAGTTATTGAAATAGCCACGCACACATCACACAAATAGCCTGCTTCCTTCTAGTGCTCCCTCCATCCTGAGTGTCTATACCTGTTCCAAGGTATCTCAGTCTCGGCATGTCTAGTTGTGGGTTTCTGTATTTGTTCCCATCTGTTACTGGAGAAAGATTCTCTGATGGTGGTTGAGTAAGACATAACCCATAAGGTAGAATGTCCTTAGGAATCATTTTTATTGCTAACTTTATTTTAGACCAGTAGCATTTGACTTTTCCCTAGATCCATGGGCTATCTAATCTGAGGTTCTTATTTACCCAAGCAGTGCTGAATATGGGCCTCAACACTCTTGAAATGGGCCTTAAGTCAAATCAGATATTGGTTGGTTACTCCCACAAGCTCTGTGCCACCATTGCCTTACCATATCTTGCAAGCTGGACACCATTATAGATCAAAGGGCTGGTGGCCGGCTTAGCGACTGTGCTTCTTTTGGTAATATACAGAGTACTTTCCTGTACCAAAGATACTAGAACATAGAGGTCAAAGCTCTGTCTAGGCACCAGCTCAACTTCTCCATGTTCAATAAGCTGTACAGGTGTTGTCTTTAACACTGGTACCTTGCCATCACTTGTGAAGAGCAAACAACATATAGTCTTGGTAACAGCCTGGGTTGTTTGGGGATTCCCATGGGACCCCTTTGACCAACAACTCAATTAGTTGTAATCTAAGCTGAGGGCTGGAAGCTTCATTTGACAAGAAATAGCCTCTGTCGCCCCCACTACTTGGTGATTTCATTTAGATTGTCTTCATATACATACATATTTCAGAAAGCTTCTACTGTGTTAGGTTTCCATACTACCTCAAGTACTCCTAACTTTAGATATTTTAATTATAAATTGACAACATTTAACTATATAACGTTATGGGGTAAAGGAACATTATGATTTTTTAACACTGTTATAATGATCACATTAACATTGTAAACATAACTATCACCTCTAACATTGACATTGTGTGTGTGTGTGTGTGTTGAGATCATTTAAATTTTATTTTCATAGCAATTTTTGAATGTCAATAAAATCTCAGGATAAATCTAGTGGTTTTTGTTTTTTTGATGTGGTTTAGGATTGAAGTTCTGTTGCACAATGTTGTCAATGACAATCTGTTACCTCATTTCTTTAAAAAAAATCTGAAGTCTCTCTGCACAGTCCTCCCAAGGGCCAGAACGCTGGGGAATCCAGAAACATTGCCTTACTTTAGCACACTTCAGTTGTCAAAGCAAAATTAACAACCAAAATATTGATGGCTTTGATCAGGAGGTGTTAATCTAGTATGTAGTCACCCAAGAATCCTTATGAGTTAAAGAACTAATGTTAAACTGAGTGTCAGATATCAATCACTGGAATGAGCACAATGCTAGGAAAATGTGTGGCACAATGAAAGGAATGTGTGTTTGTGGCTGGTGATTAAGAAAATAGAGAAAATAGAAAGATAACAATAAAAACGTACATCATGAAGACTGACACAGTGACAGGCGACTCCAATCTCCAGAAGGCTGTTTGTAAGGCTGATTCAGAAGCCTTCACATGGCTGTCAACACAGTGATTCCCCTTCGGGTGATTTTCCACAGAAATAGGCAGAATGATGGGCAGATTTATGTTCAAGAAAATTCTCTGCAGCCTCATTTTAATGGTAAGAGAAAAAAATGATTCAGCCTAAATATTCAAAAATAGAAAATTGTCAAAATAAATTATACACCTCATACAAAGGCATTCTTGACAGCCAATAAAAGGCTTCAGAATGCTTCATGGCACAGAAAATACTTAATGGTGATGGAAAATAGGCTCCTAAGTGGTGTAAACGGTATGAGTCACAGGTTGTGATATATTCTTTCTTGGAAAAGGTAACGATGTGCCCAAATGTTAAGAAATGACTTGAGGGTGAGTGTTTAAGATGACAGTTGATTTTTTTTTCCTTTCCAAGCTAGTCTGCATTTTATAATCTTTTAAATGAACATGTGTGCTTTTATAGATATTTTTAATTTAAATTTTATTATGCTCCCAGTGTCATAAATCACAACTGATATAGTATCTTAATGTTTTCCAGCCATCTTGCCTTGCATGCATAGGTCTCTAATGTACATTACTTTGATACTGTGTCACAATTTTGAATTTCAACCTATTCTCATCAGTCACCCTCCCCCAGTCCAACCTTGGCAAAACCAAGTACTTTATAGTACTGAGCACCAGCCAGGAAATAAGGTGAAGGGTTACAGAAATAGCAGCTACCCACATCCCCCACTGTGGTCAATTACAGAAGCTGGCAGGGTTTCAGCAACTTTCTAAAGAATTCTAGTTTTGTTTGTTTCTTCTCCCTCCTCCTCCTCTTCYTCTTTTTCCTTCTCTTCCTCCTCTTCTTCTAAATGGAGCAGTGTGTTCAATGCTCTTTTTTTTTTAACTAATTATCCCTCTGTGGGACCTGGCTGCCCAGACCACAGGGCTCTAGGCACACAGTGCTGCAGTTTCATTCAGTGTTTCAAGAGGAATTCCAAGTCCCTGAACAGCTGAACAACAAACGTAACCACCAAGTGACGTACAGATCTCTACAGAGCTTAGAATCTGTAGATCAGCTATGATCTTAGTACTGTCTTAATCAGTCTGATATGACATCTGACATCTGTGAACAGATCAGGCGAAGACTTCCAGATGGAGTGCTCCAAACTTTAAGACCTCTCAGCTCAAATGAGAGATTCACTTAGAATTTATTTCATGTGTCTTCTGATAATTAAGACTTTTAGTTGAAAGAAAATACCTAGTTTGGAAATGTGCCCTAGTACTCTTCCAATTATAAATTATCTTCAGAATTAGAAAAATGAAATTATGGAGGTTCTTTACCTATTTTTAATTGATTCTTTATATGTCTTATATGATCTTTTTAAAAAGCTAAAAAGGAAAACATTCTGATATATTATGATACAGGAGTATCATAGAGTAATACAGGAGTACTCTTTCATGTTGCCTTTTGGCTTATAATTGTTTGATTTCATGTAAAAGTTACTTGTGAATTTTCTTTTTCAGGTGTAGTGTGTCTCTGTGTGTCCATGCATGCACCTTGCTCCTGTGCGTGTGTAAGACAGACTGAGGCTGACTTTTTAAAAGTCCTCCTCAATTGCTTCTCCACCTCTCTGGGACAGTCTCACTGAACCTGGACTGTTTCAGCTAGGTTGGCTGGCCAGGAAGCCCCAGGACCCACTGTCTACCCCACCCCAGCCCTGGCAGTGTGATGGCAAATGCACGCTCAGATCTGAACTCAGATCCTGTGTTTACACAGCAAGCATTTCACCCACCAGGCCATCTCCCCAACCCCTACTTGAGAATTTTCTATGGATTTCAGCTAAAGTATGAAATTGCTTGCAGTTTAATTTCAAAGGACCTGAGAGAGATAGAAAGCACTGGATTCCTATAGAAACGTGAGAAGAAACTGCACACTGGTCTGACATCCCACACCCTAATCTGTCTTTCTTAATTCTCCTATGAAAAGTTTGTTCCTACCAGAGTCCCTCCTCAGCACAGAAAATCGGTAGCTGTAGCTATGTAAGTATCATAGTTATGGTTCAGGTTGAGAAATGAATATCAGTTCTGGTCCTGGTCCTCTTGATTATCTTTTTCAAAAAGAAAAGAGCAGAGTCTACGCATTACTAACAAAGTCTTAGCATAACCCTCAGTAAATGCAGAGTACTCAGGAAGTCACTTCATGCCTGTCTCCTTGTCTACAGCTTTGGATTTTTTCCTGTCTTTTGTTACTTCCCCTTTAAGTCTGCTTTATCACTCTGATCTCTTGCTTGCCTTTATAGCGCATGCCTTTCCCACCCACTAGTAATGACAGTCTCCATGGTATCCTTCCCACGGACAGGGCTTGAGATAAGCACCTTGCTCCAGAAGAATGTAGCTTGTCCCATAGCAAACCCAGCAGAACCGTGTGTGTGTGTGTGTGTGTGTGTGTGTGTGTGTGTGTGTGTGTGTGTGTGGTGTGTGTCCCTATACCCTCACAAACATTGTTCTGAAACCCTAACTGGCACATTTGTTACTCCAGCAAGTAAACTTAAGATATATATCTTTGTCTGTCTCAGATGTGTGTTTTATTTGTGTTTTTATCTTCTAGCCTCGTTGACTGTGATTTCTGTGAAAGCCGTCTCAGGCATGATCACTCTTTCTGTGACGGGTAACATGCAACTAACCTATGCCATCTTCTATGTCATGCTTGTCATCATGGTAGCCTCCTGTGTTTTCCAAGTCAAGTAAGTCAGTGTCTATAAACTCCATGGCCTTTCAGACTTCCTGTGCTCTGGGCACTGGCTTAGAAAATAATTAAATTAAAATACGATGGGTCTCTCAAGCTGCAGGACAACCAGCTAGCTCATCCAGAGCCAGAAGTGCTTTCTTCTTCAAGTCATTGGTTTGCACTGAGCACTGCCTTTGTGTCTTATACATTCTAAGTGCAGCCGTGATCCAGCTGTGTGCTTGATGCTTCCCTGATGCTCTCCTGCTTGTAATTAATACCCATTGTCATTAGCAATAAATCAAAGGGGCAGGTCCACATCCATGGTTTCATTCTAAATATAGAAATGCATGAACCTTCACCTCCATCTCTTAGCTCATACTCATTAATTGCCTAGAGATGGACAAAACCAGACATTTGGCCTAGAGGAAAACCCTTTCCCTGGAACTTTGCATTTTCGGCCAGAGTTTCCTTCATACCCATGGGATTTCAGAATGATTGTTTCATGTTTCTCTTGGGTCCTAATACTGGTGACATGAAACCTTTTTAATTCCTGTCCCCACCTCCGTCTGCTTCAGTCACTCTCCCTGCTTGCACATTGTGATTGAACCTCTGCCCGCTACGCTCTTAAGAGTTAGCCACAAAGTTTACCCCAAACTCCATGCAGAAGCATCACCCCTGTGCCCAGAAGGAAGCCAGAGCTCAAGCTGCTAATGCGGGGTGGGGGGGGGGGGGGTGCTGGTCCTACAGATGGCAGCAAGCTCTAAGTCTTGTGAGTCCTGAGTCACTTCCTAAGACTGAGCGTGTTTATGATACTTGAGTATTCCTATTCTGCCACTTCTGCCTTCTGAATACGTGGTACCACACACTGCTTGTGGGATTTGGTTATTAGTCTCATTATCCTTAGACCACATTTCATGAATTCAAAGGCAGATATAGCTGAAGGAAGAGTGCATCATGTCAACCTTATTTAATTCTCTCCACTATCACAAAGTGAACATGTAGTTCTCCACCTTCATTCCCATTAAAATTACCTGAGGAGGTTTGTTTAGACAAGTGTATTCACACACACACACACACACACACACACACACACACACACACACACACACNACACACACACACACACACACATGCACACATGGAAACACACACTAGCTTTATCCACAAACCTCTTTTTCTTCCAGTTATTCTAGGCGTCTGTAGCCCCTTGCTGGAGAGTGACCGAGTCACTTGCCCTACCTAACAGGAGTGTTTTTGAAACCTCCCAGGTGATGCCTACACAAGGCACTGCTTTGTCTCTGCTGGAGCCTTGTCACCGCACAGCCAGGGTGGGGACATGAGTTCCTAATGGCGGCTGCAGCTCCCACATGTGCTCTGCAGCTGGAGCAGCGAGGATTGCTTTTGAAATGTTAAACATTCTTTTGCTTCTCCATCTCCTTTCTTGGCACGTGGCATGTTAGTGGATAGCTATATGTTCCCAGATATGATATTTAACAGATTCTAGGATCTATCTTAATGAATCAACCCCAGTGTGATACTGGTCCAGCAGCTTGAATCACTTCCAAGTCAAACTTCTGTGGCCTTTGGATGATTAATTGCTTTTCATTGTTCCTGCTGTTGGTTTAAACAGACCATAAAAGCTGACATCTGATCTCTTGCATCAGATGTGTCTAAGCTATGACTGCTGACTGGAGTGCCCTCACTGCATTTCCTGTCCCTTTGTAGTTGTAGCTGCAGAGCATACATTTCTTGAAGTTATTGTTAGCCATTGCTGAGCGCTGCTAACTGGAGCTTTGGTAAATGCCATCCACCTTCCATAGGTTCCTGAATCAAGCCACAGAACTCTACACAATGACCACCGTGGTGCCAATCAACCATGTCTTCTTTACAACCAGCGCTATCATTGCAGGTGAGTCCTAGCTTTCCACACCCCACCACAAGTACAAGATTCTCTTAGAGTCAAAGAGGAAGACAAGGAAGCTTTGGGAGCCCATGCCAGCCTCAGCCAGCATCTGACTCCCTCCACACTCCTCTCCTTTGTGTGAATGCTCCCTGGGGGGTCTCTGATTCYGAGGCAGCTCAGTTTAATGGGATGACTCTCATTAAATGAAYATTCGAATGACATTGGGGCTCAAATGAGCTTCCTTATGAGTTCAAGATACTCACTGTGTTCTGCTTTATCGAGTCTTTTGCTTGCAGCCCCTTCTATTCAAAGTGACTGAAAAGTCCTCTTAAGGCTTGCCTCCAGGCCAAACACTCCCAGTTCTGTAAACGCATCCCTCTGTGCCCTCACTTTAATGAGAGAATGGTGTCCCTGACCTAGTTTACCATTGCAGGGAAGGCATGACAACTTGCACATTTGCTATGTCCTCTCTTATAGCTCTTGTACTTTAATGAATACTTTTTACATTGCAGAGATAAAAATGTTACAAAGTACAAACTTAAAATTTGGTCCAAAGCAAAATACAATAGATTCAACTAAATCATTTTTAAGTCTGATAATGATAGGTCCTGACTCAGTAGCTTCTTGATGTAGTTGCCATTTTCTCACCAGGCTACTGATATACAGTCAACCTCCTGCCTGTGCTAGGATCACAGATGTGTGCCACCAAGCCCAGTCCAGTGAACAGCTTCTTAAAATAATTCATACTAGCTCTGTTTCCCAAAAAATTGAACCTCAAAGAAATGCTTAAAGAAAAGATTATATCCCAAGACATCTATCTTTTTTTTTTTTTTTTTTTTTTTTTTTTTTTTTTTTTTTTTTTTCAGTGTTTAGTGCTTTCTGGGGACAGTCAGTAAGAAAAGACTGTATGTTGCTACATCCTAGAATTATCAGGAAATTAAAAATAAAACAAAAAGTTACAGGCATGACACACAGTTTAATAATCAACATACAGAAAAAATATAAAAATAATGTAGTTCCCTGAACAGAAGGTTTTTCAGCTAATGGGGCTGAATATAATGCTCAGGACATCAAGCAAATGATGATTAGAGTGCTGGAACTTTCTGGAAATGATAACGTCCATCTGATGTTGTATGTGTAGAATGGCGGTAAAGCCTTTCACTGGCCATCTCCTCCCCAAACAAAACAAAACAAAACAAAACAAAAAGTGTCGCTTAAAGTTGAAGTGACACCATTTCCTTCCTGCTGGGTTAGTAAGTGTTGGCTGTACTACCGCAGTCAGCAAGGTCCAGCTGCATGATCACAGGCACCCTCGTGGGCCTGAGGAGGCAGGGCCACTCTCCCAGAACCAAGTTTCATTGAATTTATCAAGGACCTTAAAATAGTTTCTGCTCTGCTTCTACAAGTCAACAGCAAAACCACAAGTGACCTGTTTTTAAAACTGGCAAAGAACCTAAGTGGTTCTGCAAAGAAAATATATAATTTCCAACAAGCAAATGAAAATGTTCAACATCAGTAATCATCAAATAAATAAAATGAGATGCCTTTCTCATCCGTTAGGATGATGGCTATTTAGGGCTTGTTTTGTTTTGGTTCTTTTTGTCTTTGTTTGGGGGACAGTTTCTATCTAATCTTGACTGGCCAGAAATCACTTTGTAGACCAGGTTGGCCTAGAAATCACTACGTGAACCAAGCTGGCCTCAAACTGGCTGAAATCTGCCTGCCTCCGCCTCCGCCTCCACCTCTGCCTCCACCTCTGCCTCTGCCTCCTGAGTAGTGGGGCTAATGGAATAACACACCATGCCAAACCAAAGATTTACTTGTTGATATGTGCTGTGTATATATGTGTTTTGTCTGCATATACATCTACATACCAGAAGAAGGAATCACATCCAATGTCTATAACTACAGTTATAGACAGTTGTAAGCAGCCATCTGGATGCCTGGAATTGAACTTAGGACCTCTAGAAGAGCAGCTAATGCTCTTAACTGCAGAGTAATCTCTCCAATCCTAGGGTGGCCACTATTAAAAACAAAAAGTCCAAGTATCAGCAAGGATATGACATTAGTCCTATACTATTGGTAAAATGAAAATGGCATAATGGTATACCATTCATGGTATAAATGAAAATATAAAATGATATACAATATGCAGTTACTCAAAATTTTTTAAATTATTGTACAGCCCACCAATTCTACCCCTGTGTATGTACCCCCAAAATTAACAAAAATTTGTAGCATTGATCATAGTAGCCAAAAGAGACAAACAATCCTAGGATCCATTGTCAGGCGAATGGACAAAAAATGTGTGACGAGTACATATGATAGAATACTATTCACCCCAAAAAGGAAAGAGATTCTGCTAACTTCCCCAGTGTCAATGAAACAGGAGGATGTTATTAAGAGAATCAACCCAATCACAGAAAGAAAAATAGTGAGCTCATAGAAACAGAAAGAAAACCATGGTGATTACCAGTGAAAGAGTTGAAATGTTTGATCAGAATATAGCTTCAAACTTTCAAAATGAAAGAATCATCAGATAAATGATTGCAAATCATTTGTATCATATTGTAACATATTGTTACAATATGTATATTCTAATGTAGTTTTAAAATAAAAATAAAAAGTCTCTGCTCTTTAGAACAGAAGTTCAACTTCCAGAAACCCATTCTGATGATACAAAATTTCATAACACTGGGGGAGTTGTGCACGGAGAAGCTCAGTACTGCATAAAGCACAGAGATACAGCTTATAGCCCTTAGAGAAATTAACATTAGGGTGCACTGACCGAGATTAACAAAAACTTGAACATGACTACAGAGAGGTCCATTACAGTACAGGTAGTGCTTGGAAAATACTCATCCTGTGGAGCTATCCAGCAGGACGGGCACAGTGGCTCATTCTGTAAGTGGAGAGGTCAGGCTGAAACTGGCCAGCCTCCCCTAAGAGCAGGGCTCGCCACGATGTCCCCAGCAGGACAGCAGCACCTCCTAAAAGATAGCAAGTTTTTTCTGCCCAACTAACAAAACTAACACCCCCCACCTGCACGCATACAGCTAGTTTAAATTATCCATGATTTAAAGATTTTCTACTTAATAAAAGCTCTGCACAGTGTTGGGGACTTTAAATGATGGAAGCACTGGGACTCATTGGGAGAGAAGAGAGGCTCATCAAAGCACCTGAGAGATGCCTCTTCCCCTGTGGCCTGCAGGAGAAAACCAGAGGAAGGAAATAGCTCCAGGGAGAAAAATGGAGCTAGGGAACACCAAGTTGCCAGAGATTTTTCTAGATGCCATCTGGGCATCTGGCCAGACTTACAGAACACACAGGGCACAGCCAAAGGGATAGCGGAGCTGCGGCAGGCAGCCTGGGGTAGGGCTGCCGTGCCAGGGGCCTCGTGACCCACTCAGACCCTCAGGCAGGCTTACTAACTCCTGACAGGACATGCTCACCGGAGGCTTGCTCTCTTGCAAGTTCCACAAAGAAAACTTAGACCGGAAAAGGCATTTCTGTTTACAGTCCTGGGAATACAGTTCAGGCAGTAAAGTGCTTCCCATGTGAGCTGTGTCTGTGATCCCAGAACTCACTAGCTAGCCAGCCTAGCAAAATGAAAGACCCTATCCCTAAAGCCAAGGTGGTCGACAGTCATGAGAAAAGGCCCTGAGGTTGGCTCTGCCCTCTCCATACAGAGATGCACGCACACACAAACACATGCATATATAAACAAAAATGAAATTTTTCCTTACAAAAATATGTAGGTTTTATAACATTGATAATTATATTAAGCCTATAAGCCCACATAACTTAACTTTTGTGTAACTTAAAATATAAAAATAGCAAAGAGTCTTTAGATTAAAATACTGGATGTGCAGTTTTGGAGAAAGGACACATAGAAAAAAAGTATTGAGAATTTTTTTAAAAATAATGTGTTGCTTTTATAAATTCTCTTACCCTAAAACTAACTTTGACCTCTGCTCTTATATAGGCATCATATTTTACCAGGAATTCCGTGGTGCGGCTTTCCTCACTGTATTTATATATCTGTTTGGGTGAGTACCTATCTCAGACATAAGGTGTGTGGAGCATTATTAGTTTTGTATAGCTATATATGCCTGAAGGGTAGAACATTGGAGCCTACTAGAAGAAAATATTTTCAACTTACCACTCTACACAAGACTGTGCCCTTGGCTTTGTAGCTTTTGAATCCCTTTGAGAGTTCTGAAACATTGAGGATTTTTCAGTTCCAGCCAAAATCACGATAAATGCATGGGTCTCTGCGGTTCTTCCTTGGCCTTATAGTACTATACCAGGCCGCTCTCCCTTGGGAACGCCTAGGTTAGTTCTCTATTTGATTAACATGGATACCTTTTGGATCACCCAAAATAAAGGGCCAAGCCTGTGGTGGATCCCTAGTTTAGGATCCAATAGCTTCAGGTTGGGACCTGCCCTTTCTGTCTAAAAGCACCCAGTTAGGCCTCTTCTAGAGACTTGGTAGATATCACCACTAACATTGCTGGCAAACAGAGCTAAACCTCGATGATGTGTTGCCAATCAATAGTTGCTTCATTGGCTCCAAGTATACCCATTAATACTTAGCTGCTTCTTGATCTGCTATTCAGCATGACCATTGTTATGCAAACTGGAGCCTACTCTATTTTCAACATAGGAAACCATCTATCTTAAAAATTCAATTTCATAAGACATCTGGGTGCGGCCAAACTTCTGGGGTCTGGAAACTATGACTACTCTTATGGCCAAGGACAATGAGATTTCTTAGAAAATTAAAGAATTACTTGTTTTGCACTCATATTGCATGCCAGTAATGGGTCATGCATGCATGGATAGAAAAYGAGACCTAATGTCTACCCAAAGGGTTTAGAGCCTGAATTAGCCTCCAGATGGTGAAAACCTGGGGCAGAGAGTTATTGGAAACTGCCCAGCTCTCAGTTCTGGGCATAACTATTTCTGGCTGTAAGAATTACAACTAGTTTGAAGCAGTTTACCATAAGAAATGGTATATACAAAACCGGTGGAATTTATGTCATCATGCAGAAGTTAGAGCTCAGCTATTTAATACCATGAGCAGTTTCAGTGTTCCTGTGTTCTTTATTAATGTGTTTCTTACAGGTGTTTCCTGTCATTCCTTGGAGTATTTTTAGTGACAAGAAATAGAGAAAAGGAACATCTACAACAGTCTTTTGTTGATTTTGGGAATATTCCTGGTAAGAAAATGATATGTATTTTTTTTTCTCTAATGTACACTAGATTATCCTCAGACCTGAGATGGCTCAGTGGGTAAAAGTGCCACCAAGCCTGATGACATGAGTTTGTTCCCTGGGACCCACATGGTGGAAGGAGAGAACCAACTTCCCACAGTGTTCTTACCTCTATGCGCGAGCGCATATACACACACAGACACACACACACACACACACACACACACACACACACACACAAATACATGTCTTTTTTTGGTGTTTGGTTTTTGGTTTTTTTTGAGGCAGGATATCTCTCTATATCCGTGGCTGTCCTGGAACTCCCTCTGTAGACCAGGCTGGTCTTGAACTCAGAAATCTTCCTGCCTCTGCCTCCCAAGTGCTGGGATTAAAGACATGTTCCACCACTGCCTGGCTACATGTACATTTTTAAATTCAAACAAAGTGTCCTTAGAAATTAATCATTGGGGCTGGAGAGATGGCTCAGCAGTTAAGAGACTGTTCTTCTGAAGGTCCTGAGTTCAAACCCCAGCACCCACATGGTGGCTCACAGCCATCCATACTGAGATCTGACGCCCTCTTCTGGTGTGTCTGAAGACAGCTACAGTGTATTTACATATAATAATAAATAAATCTTTTAAAAAAAAGAAATTAATCATTGTTGAGACTGAAAGAAAGACCATTCAGAGACCGCCCACCTGGGGACCCATCCCATACACAGTCACCAAACCCGGACCCTATTGTGGCTGCCCGGAAGTGCTTGCTGATGGAAGCCTGATGTGGCTGCCTCCTGAGAGGCTCTGCCAGAGCCTGACAAAGACAGAGGTGGAAGCTCACAGCAGCCTTTGGACTGAGCACAGGGTGCAGGAGGGAGGAGTTAGAGAAGGTCTGAAGGAGCTGAGGTGGGTTGCAGCCCCATGGGAGGAGCAACAGTGTCAACTGGCCAACCCCTCCCCCCTCCCCCGGCCCCACAGTGTTCCTGGGGACTGGACCACCAACCAAAGAGTACACATGACAGGACCGGCTCCAGCCGCATATGTGGCAGCGGATGGCCTTGTTGGACATTAGTGGGAGGAGTGGCCCTTGGGCCTGAGGGTGTTCAATGCCCCAGGTAGGGGAATGCCAAGGCGAGAAGTCAGGAATGGGTGGGTGGGTGGAGGTGTACCCTCATAGAGGCAGGGGGAGGAGGGATGGATGGGGGGGTTTCTGAAGGGGAGACCTGGAAAGGGGAAAACATTTGTAAAGAAAATATCCAGTATTTTTTTTAAAGAGTAGGGACTGGAGAGATGGCTCAGTGGGTAAGAGTACTGACTGCTCTTCCAATGATCCTGAGTTCAAATATCCACATGGTGGCTCACAACCATCCCTAAAGAGATCTGACGCCCTCTTCTGGTGTGTCTGAAGACAGCTACAGTGTACTTATGTATAATAAATAAATAAATCTTTTTTAAAAAAGAGTAGTTAGCCAACACCAAAAAAAGGAAGAAATTAATCATTGTCAGCATTATTTTGAGTGTTAATATAAAAACATAATTTTTGCCTCAAGAAGTCCGTTTAGTGATAAAGCTCTGGAAGGTGTGGTATTGGCAGCCAATCTATGCAACTGTTGAAGAAATGAGCAGGCTTCTTTGATGTGGGTCACCTGGAGGATCTCTTCATTGGATTTCCTTAAAGTGTCAGTGGACATGGATGCATGGGGAATGGCCGGTGTCCGTCACCTACAGACCCTTTGATAGGACGTCCAGGACTGAGCTTCACTCCTGAAGGAGGCTGAGGCAGCTGTTCTTGCGGATTGGGTCAGGGGGTATCATCTGCCCAATGCTCATCTCCACTGAGAAACAACTCAATGTGGGCATGTAGCGTGCGCATGCGCAGCAGAAACAAAGTCAGTGTGTTTCCTGCTCTCCCAGCCTGGCCTCGAGGGGTCCCAGGTCACCGACAAGCTGCTGTGTAGTAGAAGATAGTTCTGTCTACCATTCTGTTAGCATTGTGCCTTTAAAACAAGAATCGTTGCTGTAAGATTGATGAATGGAGGCCGGCAAAGTGTGCTTGGTATTCTTTTTGCCGTGAGAGCTACCGCGTCAACACACGGTGACAGAACAAACATTTGTAACGGCAATGCTTATTATGGCTTCCTTAAAACTGCATTGGGGGGGGGGATAAAAATGCTGGAAAATAAAATGATTATTTTGTTTGGTTTTAAACTATTTTCCACTTCACAAAGCCTCATGTATAGGACCAGCAATGGCTTTAAAGCTCCTGGTCCACAGTGCTCTCCTGAGCTGTTATCTGGACGCAGGAAGACAAAACATCAGTGTCAGGAGAAGCGCGACTAAGTTGTGTGGCTCTCCTGATTTTTGCAACCTGTTCTATGCCAGTACAGGGTGGGCAGATGTCATGTGGGATGAGCATGTGACCACGTGACAAGTGCTATGAGATTTTTGCGGGCCTTTCTTCCTTGACATTTTTTCTTTTTCATTGAGAGGATAACCACATAGTATTTTTTAAAGGCATAAAATGTGGCCAGAACTGAAGAGAAATTATTAGAACATTTTTATCTTTAAGAGCTCAAAAGGTCTTTTATGATTATTGTCTCCACAGGGAAACAAATGTTGGACAGAATACAACCAGATTCAAATGGCTTATCCTATGGAACCTTGCCTGATGGAGGTGACTCAACAAGGGGCCAATGTGGAGAGAAGAAAGAAGCCTAGGTTGCCAAGAGGGATGGCTGTTGGGCTGCTCTCCAAAACCACCTTTTAAAGGACTGCACATGTTCGCTCTGTGTCAGCCGCTATTTCACGCTGACATGTGCATGCATTTGATTCACTTCTCCCCCACTGAGGACAATCAGCCTTCCTAATCTCTAACAGTCTAATGCTTTCATGGAATGTAACTGTGAGAGCTCCCCACACCCTGCATCTCTCCCTGGCGACCATCGAGCTGGATCCTCACGAGAGCCTGGCAGCCGGAGCAAGAGTGTCACACAAAAATGCGCACCGAGATCTGGCCGCGGAAGGCGGAGGGTGCTTCTCCACGTGGCTGGCGGAGTCTGCTCTCAGGCTCCAGCCTCGGCTTTAAAGGAAGACGATGTGCTTGTTCTAGGGCGCCTTCTATAAACCTCT
Organism: Apodemus speciosus; assembly: GCA_002335545.1. Lineage (NCBI taxonomy): Eukaryota > Metazoa > Chordata > Mammalia > Rodentia > Muridae > Apodemus > Apodemus speciosus. The sequence goes on from BDUI01000909.1 coordinate 127,999, forward strand.
CTTAGGGAACTCACTCCTTCTTCCCTGTTGTATGGCAAGTCATGGTCCCAGCCAATTCTGTTAAAAATCTTCCTTTGAAAATAAAGGGCCTCATTACAAAATTGAGTATTCTCTGATGGGATTTACTAAAAACTCTAAGACCTGATAGTGACATTTTTTAAGCCTAAGAAATGGGATCATTTAAGACATTTGACTGTGCTCACCTCTGTGGCATATGCACTAAAATTCAAACAACACATTATCACAGCCTCTGTGTAGGTATGACACACAAATTCGTAAAGTGTTAAAATAGCTAAAACTATTGGTGGCATTTTCTCGAGCCTTATGATCCTCTTATATTTACATTGAAACTCAAGAAAAACTTTATGTCGTGCCTTAAATTGTTACAGATCCTATACTTTATCAGTGGGTTTCACATCTTCTAATACAAGTCTCAAAATGCCATTTAGTTTCTTAGGCTATTCATACTGCACACCGTTTCTTCCCCCCCCCCCAAGTCCTCTAAACTTTGCTGCTTTTTCTAGAAAAGGAAAACCAGAATTAGAGAAGTAGGTTTCAGCTCCTTTAATCTGGCCACAGAAAGTTGCCATTTTTGTGTGGCATATGACTCTCTGTGGCCACCTGCCATGTCTAACATATGTTTCAGGCAGAATCTGTATAATGATTTCTCCTTATGCTGTACCTAATATTTAAACGAGAAGAGGGGACAGATTTATTGTAACCAAATAATAAGGCCCATCTTTTATGATATTTTAAAGCCTCACATCACTCAAAACATGCCCAGAGCCTCTCAAGAATTGTGTTTGTGCATGGTGCTAAATTCAGAGCTAATGAAATACTAACCTGAACTATTCTAATCTTTTAATTTTTCTTATTGTAATCTGAACTCCTAACCAAACTGTAATATCCTAAAGCACATGTATAGTTTCTGAACTCTGGACAGCTGTCAGCAATTCCTGACATCTTGAAAATTATTCATTGGCCTAGATGCTACAGTCATATAATTAACAATGTTTTACTGAGTGGGTGCAGTGTGTTGGCCCTGAGAGACTCAGCTAAGTTATTTTTTGAGTGTCTTAAACTATGGGTTCCTAGTAAATCTTGATGTTTGTTTCAAAAATTGGGGAAAGGGTTTTACTTGAGCTACAGAACCATATTCATAGCTATAGCACACAATTCTGACTGAGCACTGTAGAGTTTTGCACATAGAAGCTTATTGTACACTCTAACATTTGCATTAAAGGTTTTGAGAAAAGAAATTCATTGATGCAATGCAGGGATGCTTTTGAAATCAGGATTACATATATAATGTATTCAGTTTCACTGAATATGGTGCACCAAACCAAGGTAAATACAAGTATTAGTCTACTGGCTTATAGGGTATTTTGTTTGTCTTTCTCTTTAATACTTAGTGCCTGACAACCAGAGCCAACCCCTTTGTTCTGGCATTGTAAGCTGGGAACCCTTGGCCAACTTTTGGCTCATCTGACTATTTGTCTAGACCAAGGATTGGCAAACATCTTAGTAAAGACTTACAAAGTAAATATTTGCGGGTTTGTATTGTCCATATGGTATCTGTCCCCCACTACTCAGCTGTTCCATAATGTCATAAATGTATCCRTGGACAATATGTAAACAAATAATAATGAATGTACATCAGCAGTTATTAACAAAACAAAACAAAAAATAGTAACCAATCCATGTCTGTAGTTTGCCAATCTCTGGTCCAAACTCTTTTGACTTTGCTATGCAACTTGTTTTTCTTGTTTCTTGGGCACTGGATAGCTAAATAAGAAAACATTAACACGTCATGGTTTGTGACAAATCAGATACTTGATATTTATATTAAGATCATTTTGCTTATATAAGAAATAAATGTATTTGTTTTGAGTTTATTCTCACAGTCCAACTTTGTCTCTTCAGAAAGCAGTGGTTCTTTTACAGACACCACTAAACATGCTAGAAGAATTTCTCCAGTCTCATGCACCGTGCTGATAATAGCTTTGGGAGCTCTCATGCAGTTGATGAATGTACAGAGCTCTTGCATCTGACAGCTTAGTGTAAATGCTTGCTTACCCTGTGCTACAATACTTTCATTACCAAAATCCCTTCAAAACTAATAAAATAGATTTTTTCAAGCAAATATTCAGAATGCATTCTTCACAAACACACAGACACACACAACAACAACAATAACACATACACTGTCCCATGTGTCCCATGTCCCTGGAGTTTCTGTTCTGTAGTGGAAAGAGAAAGAAAGGCGGCAGACTGTGTAGATGAGGACAATTTCATTGCTACTCAAGAGCGATGTGACAGCATCTAAGTTTGGCTCCAAAGAAAGCAAGTGTGAGGGTGGACATGACTGAAACGAAGAGAAATGTCAAGTGGGCCACTCTGGTCTCCAGGCACACAGCACACCACAAATACTGATGATACATGCTCAGCCACTTTGAAGGCTGCCTTTGGGATGCCATTTTGATAGTGATATAAAGGATATAAATATACCAGTTTGCTTTATGCAAACTCTGAGGCGTGTCATTAGGGCCATCTGTGAACAAGCAGCTTACAAGCCTAATGCTCATGCTTGGCACCTGTCAGTACTTCCTTCCCCTCAGTCCAATCTTTTTACTGTCGAAGTTGTGCCCTTTTATAATGACATATAGCTGGGATCATAAAATACGAAGCATTTGAGCCTGACTTCTTTCATTTCTTAGCACACATTTATCTTCCCTCCATGTCCTTCTTGGTTTCATAGTCTTTCAGTAAGATTGCTAGATAAACACCACACGTTTTGTAGTGCTAAGAGCTCAAAACTGAACCTAACATGATTGTGTGAGAAATTCTGAGATGGCTTCTAATCATTAGGCTCATCAACAGTCTGGCTCTTGTTAAGCCATGTAGAAAAAAAAATCCACAAATACACAGTTTCAAATATAGACCAGTCTGGAGCTTTTGAACACAGTGCTTTAAAATAGTGCTTTAGACATTGTGGTAAATAGAAGGAAGAGCCTTCCCACCCAGGAATTCTTGTGCCTGCCACCTTTCCTACCAGCCTGAGGGTACCACACAACACACTGTCCTGTGCCAGGAAAACAAATCAGTTACAGGAGCTATGACCCAACTAAGAAAACTCTTTCAATTTGAATCCTTATTGAGAGTTACTGAGTCCCAACCACAGCATAAAAGAGGAATATCAAACCCATTGCAAATAAATGATTCTTCAAGATACGCCCAGTCGAGCAAGCCATTGCTAGAAAGTTCACGGAGTCCCGGGCAACATGCAAGATAGTCTCCATGTTCTGAGAAAGAATCTTCTTCCAAGGGATCTGGCAAGTCCATAATGGACACAGAGCTGGCTTGTTCCTGTTGGAGCAGCTTGTGTGGACCTAAGCCACTTTGCACATTTGAGCTGCTGTCATGCAGACATGAGGCAGTCCTTCCAGCACATATGTACCCCACTTCCAGAACCTTCCCTTTCATGGTTCTAATTTTAAAACTAATTTTAAGACATTTTCTGAAGTTTGAGCTCTCCTCTCTATGTCCAGAAACCTCATCTAAGCCTTCTGAACACAATGTACCTACAAGGAAATGAGTCAGCTTAAGAGTGCCTCATCTAGAGACTCAAACCTTAAGATAGTTGCCTGATTATAGACTACTCACCCAAATACCACATGACTCAAATGGGCAAATACTCATGAGGTCACTAGGTCAAAATTGATTGCCTACTACTTAGTATTTGGTTTACTGGTTTTTTTTCAAGCAGTTTTGATTTTGCTTCTTGAACATTGAGCAGAAAGTACAGAGATTTCTGATATAATCCCACTCTCCATGCTTACAAAGCCTCTCCTTTATCGATGAAATTACACTGATGCATCTTTATCACTTGTCCCTCATCTCTACTACGGTACCTATTCTGGTTTGGGGGTTTGTTGTTGTTTTGCTTTGTTTTGTTTTGTTTTTTGGGTCTATTGTTCTTGTTGTTGTTTGGGTTTTGGAGTTTTTTTGTCAGCTTGCTACAAGCTAGAGTTATCTGTGAGATGGGACGCACAGTTGAAATATTTCTCTATAAGACTGGCCTGGAGAGAACAATAGTGGCAAAACAAAACAAAACAAAAAACAAAAAAACTTGCATGGTATTGGTACAGTGACAGACATGTAGACGAATGGAATAGAACTGAAGTCCCAAAAATGAACCCACACACCTATGTCACTTGATCTTTGACAAAGGAGCTACAGCCATCCAATGGACAAAAGATAGCTTTTCAACAAATGGTGCTCATTCAACTGGCGGTTAGCATGCAAAAGAATGCAAATCGATCCATTCTTATCTCCTTGTACAAAGCTCAAGTCCAAGTGGGTCAAGACCTCCACATGAAACCAGACACACTGAAACTAATAGAAAAGAAACCGGGGAAGAGCCTCAAGCACATGGGCACAGGGGAAATTTTCCTGAACAGAACACTAATAGCTTATACTCTAAGATCAAGAATTGACAAATGGGACCTCATAAAATTACAAAGTTTCTGTAAGGCAAAGGACTCTGTCAATAGGACAAAATGGCAACCAACAA
>BDUI01000909.1:136599-148407 GCA_002335545.1 Apodemus speciosus
TATGTTCATAGCAGCCCTATTTATAATAGCCAGAAGCTGGAAAGAACCCAGATGTCCCTCAACGGAGGAATGGATACAGAAAATGTGGTATATTTACACAACTGAGTACTACTCAGCTATTAAAAACAATGAATTCATGACATTCTTAGGCAAATGGTTGGAACTGGAAAATATCATCCTGAGTGAGGTAACCCAATCACAAAAGAACACACATTGTATGCACTCACTGATAAGTGGATATTAGCCCAGAAGCTTGGAATACCCAAGACACAATTCGCATATCAAATGATGCCCAAGAAGAAGGAAGAACAAACTATGCATACTCTGGTACTTCTTAGAAGGGGGAACAAAATGCCCACAGAAGGAGATACAGAGACAAAGTGTGAAACAGAGAAAGACCATCGAGAGACTACTGATCCATCCCATACACAGTTACAAAACCCAGACACTATTATCGATGCCCACAAGTACTTGCTGACTGGAGCAGGATATAGCTGTCATCTGGGAGGCTCTGCTAGTGCATGACAAATACAGAGGGGGACACTCTCAGTCACCCATTGAAATGAGCACAGGGTCCCAATGGAGGAGCTAGAGAAAGGACCCAAGGAGCTGAAGGGGTTTGCAGTGCCATAGGAGGAACAACAATATGAGCCACCCAGTACTCCCAGAGCTCCCAGGGACAAAACCATCAACCAGATAGTACACATGGAGGGACCCATGGCTCCAGACGCATAGGCAGCAGAGGATGGCCTTGATGGATATCAAAGTGAGGAGAGGCCTTTGGTCCTGAGAAGGCTCCATGCCCTGGTACAGGGGAATGCCAGGACAGAGAAGTGGGAGTGGGTGGATTGGTGAGCAGAGGGAGGGGGGATGGGTTAGGGATTTTCGGGGGGCGAACCAAGAAAGGGGACAACATTTGAAATGTAAATAAAGAATATATCTAATAAAAACAAAGAAAAAAGATTGGTGTGTAGATAAGCCTGTGGAGCTTCTTGATTAGTGATGAATGTAGAAGGGCCCAACCCTTTGTGGGTGGTGCCACCAGGGGCTGGTGGTCCTCAGGGCTGTAAGAGGCTGGGGCCAGGCATGGTGGTCCATACTTTTAATCCCAGGACCTGCAGAATTTGAGGCCATCCTAATCTACAAATTGAGTTTCAGTGCTGCCAGGGATGTGTGAGAGAGAGAGAGAGAGAGAGAGAGAGAGAGAGAGAGAGAGAAGGAGTAAGCCAGGAAGCAGGTTCTCTCTGCGGCCTCTGCTTCGGGTCCTGCCCTGACTTTCTTCAGTGATGGCAGAGCAAAATAAACCCTTTCCTCCCCACGTTGCTATAGTCATGGTATTTCGTCACAGCAATGGAAACCATAACTAATTATTCTTGAATGCATGAAATCTGTGATTTGATTAAAGGTCTAAAGACACTCCTCCACCATTATAGTATCATATCAAGAACACTCTAAAATGTCGGTGCTCTTCCAACTCTTTCCTCCCCACTTAACCTCTGGTCGTTTTGCTGTTTCTGGAACCTCATACAGTTTTTCTCATACACTGCGACCTTCAGAGCCTGGCTGCCTTCACCTCTTAGAATTCATCCCTGTTCCATGTCCTCTCTCAGCAGCTTATCATTGTTGCCTGGTACTGAATAAGGTGCCACTCTCTGGATGTACCACAATTTATCCATTCATCTACCAGAGGACATCTTGCTTGCCTCCAAATCTTGACAGCTTATAGTCCTTAGGAATGTAAAATGAATGAGACATGAAGACCAGCATCTTGGGAGCTTACCATGTCGTCCCAGAAATAACAGGCATTATTTACTGAGCTCACAGTATGTGCCTGGCACTGGGCTCCATCTTTGCTTTGAGTGGCTCGTTTTATCCTAACAAATTATGCAGCAGGGGGGTCTTCTTTACTCTTTCCATGTTAGAAAACCAGATCAACCACAACACAGAACATAGTGTCAGATAAGATGAGGGTGATGTCTAGAGCATAAATTTAAGGAAGCCATAAAAATCTTCCTTCTGGGGCCATGAGAAGACCATTCCTGTACTTACAGAGCAGCAAGAGTAAGTTAGTCCTTAAGTCAAGTCTTATACATGCCCTACTGTRCCCCAGCTCTGCACAGTGATTGGCTGACTTGGTCAGTATTATTCAGCTGTCAAATAGCACTGCTTAGATTGGAACCAAGACTATAACTCTTACCATATTCTTACCATTGCTGCCACAGTCACATGGAAAATCTGTCTCTCGGGGTATTTGAACAAACAATCTGGGAGGTACATCGAGTAAAAGGTCACTGTAAATTAGGTGATGTTTAGAGGAATAGGGATAGGGGTCGGTTAGTTGGACAAAATGAATGGTCTCTCTGCAATCCTAAAATTCATGCATATAGCCCTTATTTGGGAAAGGGTTCTTTGCAATAGTTAAGATTCCCCCCCCCTCTCTCTCTCTCTGTGTGTGTGTGTGTGTGTGTGTGTCTGAGTTCACATGTGTGTTCAGGTGCACACATATTTGTTCAGGTGCACACGTGTATATGGCCGGTCCTGATTGATGGCAGGAGTCTTCCTTGATTGCCCTCTACCTTATTATTGAAACAGTGTCTATCACTTGAATTCTGGCAAGTCTAGTCTGGTTATGCAGTTTGCTATGGAGATTCCCAGAGTTCTAAAATTACCAAATTACACCTAGGACTTATACGGGACCAAGCTCTCTTTCTCACATGTCTGCAGTAAGAGTTTTAGCCACTAAGCAATCTCCCTGGTCCTAACAATTAAGGTTCTTAGAGGGACATCAACCTGGTTTTCTTGGGTGTCCTCTAAAGGTAGTAGGTATTCTTTAAAAAGGTAGATGAGGGGGAAATCTACCAGCCAATGAGCTCCAGGGTCAGTGTGGAATCCTGCCTCCCCAAAAGTGAAAAGGACACCTAATGTTCACTTCTGGCACCCACAGCACAGCAGTCACAGATACGAACATTCACACACACATTAGTCATCTTTCTGGTTGGTGCCATCAAACCTATGGTAGAGACAACCTAAGAGAAAAGTTGATTTGGTTCACAACTTCTCAAGTTTTAGTTGAGCACAGTGGAAGATATGATGGTGGGGCAGGTCCTCCATGGCCATGGAAATATAATAGTGCTGCTCACTTGAAAGTAGACAAGGAAGAAGAGGGTGGACCAGAACCAGAAGTATGCCAACTTTTAGAGCCCGATCTCCAGTAACCTACTTCTTCTAGCGAAGCCCAGCTTTTTAAAGATCCTATAGCCTTCTAAATAGTGCCACAAGCTGGGAACTGGATATTCAAAATACAGACCTATAGGGACATTTCAGATTCAAACCACAAGGACATTATCAGTATCTTCAGAAACTCCCCTGCTATTCTGTATTTATGTAAGATGGCACGATGGTGCTCAGGGAAGGAGAATTTGACTAAAGTATGCACTTGCAGCCCATCTTCTCTTACCAGAGTGAGCAAGTGTGGCTGCGCTGCAGGCCAGAGAGTGACTCCTGAGACGCTCTCATGACAAAACACCTGTGCCCTGGGAGGACATGCAGGGCCAACCAGAACGTGGGAGACATGGGGACACATTGTGAAGGAGCGAGGGCCATCAGAGGACCTTGGCCATGCCAAGAGTATCAATAAACTGGAGTTGAGCAGAGGGGATAATGAAACAGAAGAGCTCAGATCCAGAGCTGACAGTCGAGGAGAATGAATGAAGACAGCAGGAGAGAAGGAGAAGCAGACTGCAGAGATTGGGTGGGACAGAGGCCTATTTTAGGGAGCTCTTGGGGACCTAGCCTGGCTCTGGAGGCCACAGGTGTGTGCAGCTCACCCCTTACTTCAGGGGCGAACACACAACAACACCCACTCGGTCCCCGAACAGCCAAGAGGGTACTACTGGGCACCAAAAATGCCCAATATCCTCTATTATATTCATGAGATGGACTTTATATCTCAATCTTGCTTTCAAGAATGTTGGGGTATCTAGGGCTTGGTGTGGTGGGAGAACTGTGTTCTGACATTGTCAAGTAGCATTGGTTTCTGTTGCTTATGGTCTTGCATTTACATCTCTCAATCTGGTTATCTCTAGTGCTACCTGCCCTTGCTGTCTCTAATTGGAGCCTGTCTCTCCTGTGTGCCTAGTTGTGTCAGAACTCCTGGGAGTCAAACTGCCTCTGGGATCCTGAAATCCTGGTGTGTCAGAGATCCTGGGAGTCAAGCTTTCTCTGGGTGTTGTAGGATTGGGTGGGGAGACAGCACCCTGGGTCTACTCCAGGCACTGATGCAAACTGGGAGGAACCTGTGCCTCTGGCTGGGGGGCAGAGGCTCCTGCATCCTTGGATCTTTGGGGTCCCAGTTACTTCAGGTGTTGGGCAGATATTATGGCCTCACCTGTGATCCTGGGTGTGTCAGAGCACCTGGGAGTCGAGTGGTGACATTTTTTTAAGAAACCCTTTTTCTCTGAAGGGTAATTTCCAACAGTGGCCTTAAAACCTTCTGAGAGCTGTGTTGTAAGCAGATGCACTAGCATCCTGCTTTGTTGTTTGGTTTGTAGAGCACAGGCAGAGAAGCTGAGAGAGGCTCTCTGGGTCCCAGATGTTTTGGAATGGCCAATGAGCATTAGCTTCCACTTAAAGTCACTAGCAGCCCCAGGCCCATCTTCAACACTTTGAAACCAAGCATTGGCTTCTCTTCTCCAGCTCTGAAAGCCCTAATGGCATCTTCTTCCAGAAATGGCTGCTTTGACTATTGCTTAGCATAGTTCTCTTCGACTTGGCTCCAGCTTCTTCATGGACTAAGCACTCTCCTTGCTTTTTACCATAGAGACAGGTGCTCTCCTTAGGCGTGGAGAGCCAACTTCTGCTGGCTGCAGACTTGGCCTCAGCGGCTTCTGGAACACACCAGGACCTGGCTCTTGGCTGGAGGGAAAGTCGGCATGTGTGCATTCGCTTTTAGTCTCCTTCGAGAACTCTTGCCTTTCTCTAGTACAACAAAATGGTTGGTTGGCTGGTGCAAAAGGCCCAGCTTTGGGTCCGTCTCAGCATTTCCCAAGCCTCCCTCCTCATGTCTCCTGAAACTCTTCTTTGCAAGCTTACTTTAGGAGAATTAATTGGCCTGACTTCAATATTGTTGTATCTCAGAATGAAAGGGAGTCCAATAGAAGGAGAAAGATGTGGAATAGCCAGTCTGTGGGACAGACAGAACACCATGGCATGTGCAGATTAAATCAGTCAATATGGTGGCATTTGTGGTATCCCAAAGCAGTTACAGTAGTAATTTCAGACATCAATGAGAGGAGAGGCCATTGGTCCTGTGAAGGCTCGATTCCCTAGAATAGGGGAATGCCAGGTCAGGAAATTGGTAGGGGGAGGTCAGCCAGGGGCAGGGGGATGGGATAGGGAGTTTTCAGTGGGGTAATATGGAAAGGGGTTAACATTTGAAATGTAAATAAAGCAAATATCTAATAAAAATTTTAAAAAAATATTTAGTCAATATGGTGGCATTTGTGGCACCCAAAGCAGTTACAGTTGTAATAATAAGGAGAACTGATCTTGGGTCATTACATACAATGCTGAGAACATTGCTAAAGTGTACTCGTGCAGGGTCTTCAAATRCATTTGACTTATGAAAGTGTAATATCTGTGAAGCACAAGAAAGCATCGTATGCTTGGAAATATTTGTTACATAAGCGTGTCTCTGAATTCTGTGAACACAAAGCTACCAGTCACTAGGTTTCCTCATCATCAAATCTTTCCTTGTTTTTTTTTTTTTTCCTTAAGCATAATTCCTGGTTGCTTGGTTCCTCGTCCCTCTGCTGTCATGGAAACCAACAGTCCAGAGACAGGTTGCTTTTCATCCAGTTGGGCAACATATATTGCATCCCCTAGAACATAGGGACACAGCCAGAATCCAGGAAACACCAGCCTGCAGTTGAGTATCCTGGATTCAAATGGCTGTAAGACTGGCCTTGCAATCCCAGGAGCCTCACACCGTGTGCTGAGGGGCTACCTGGAGACTGGCTGTCTGAGGATGCCCACAGAGACCACACGGTGTGTTCTCAAGACTCTCAAGCCACAATGCTCTTGGTGCCTCCTACTCTCTTGTCTCTCTATTCCCAGCAATCACTAACATAGATGGAGCTCCTACAATGGACAAGCCGTGTGATATACAGTCTCTCAAGCTCCACAGAACCTCAAAGTCATAGCTCCCTGTTATAGCCAAGAAAACCAAGGCCCAATGAGGCAATGGCTTGCCTTAGATGACAGAGCAAGAAGTGAGGTAGGTGATACAGAACTGCGGAGCCCCTGCTGCTCTGCTGCTCTGCTGCTCTGCTGCTCTGCTGCTCTGCTGCTCTGCTGCTCTGCTGCTCTGCTGCTGGTACACCCTTCCGCTACTAATGTCTCAGCCAGCCCTGTGCCTGAAAAGGTCAGCAGGGGACATGTTTGGGCAGACAGAAGGCACCATGGAAACCCTAAAGTGTGTACTTCATACACACACACACACACACACACACACACACACACACACACACTGAGCATAGCCATGAAAACATTATAACCCTAGAGGTGATATTGGAAGGAGACTGAACTCTGAGCTCCAGCCCTCTGAAAGTCTTTAAAGAAATAACAAATAAAAAATAATCCCATCTCTCTGGAATGACGTTGGTGTGGTTATGCCTAAAAGTGGAAACTAGCTGACCCCAATGGTCCTGCTTAGCTTTGTGACTATGATAAACCATCGCTGGCTAGGCAGGCTGACTGCTTAGAGCATTACTAAATCTGTTTTTAATAACACCACCATCCCAAGACCAAGCCCTGACCATCACTGCAATAAAGGTTCATCATCGCTGGAAGAACTGGTCACAGAGGCGGAGGTGGGAAGCTAGGAAGGCCTGTATGTTCTCCAGCTTGGGGCTTCTGAGTCACAGAGTGCCTGGGGAGGGGTGGAGTGCTTGAGAATTTATCTCTGTTGAGTTCTACAGGGTAAAGAAGAAAATAATGAATTCCATATCACTGCAGTAGGACATTAGTCCACCCTGAAAACAACTTTTCAATGTCACTGGAGGCATACATGCCATGTATGATCATAATGTAAAATGTAAAAATCACAAACAGARTCTCGGTGTGTCCAGTGGGCACCTTAGACTGTTTTCAGAAATGGCACCTATTCGTGACTCCGGTGGTGATGTTGTAGATCCACCAGGGCAGGACCCTGCAGGGGCTGAAGCAGCAGAAAGAGCCTAGGAGAAAAGCAGTATCTCAGGGGCATCTGAGGGGCAGCAAACCAATGGCAGGGTCAGGAAATGTGGCTAGAGTTGATGAGAGATGGGACCTCAGAAAGCAGCTAGAGCAGTGTCCAAATGTGAATGTCCAGAAAATATGGCCAGCTGGCTGGGGCCTTAGCTCCTGCTGGCGATGACAGCACTTGCCAGAATCTAGGCCTTTCTGTATCTGATAAGAGGGGTGGAGCTCATGCTGAGCCAAAGGAGAGGGAGAGGGAGCCTGGAAGGCCCTGGCTTCTGAGAGTGGATTGACAAGTGGGATGGAATGCTGCTTACTGGAAGGAGACAGGGTGATCTGGGCGCAGAGCAGTGCCTGGGCACAGGTTCCAAAGGTTTCAGAGTTCCACCTCAGTGCTCCTGCTAGGGGAGCCATCAGAGCCTCAGTGGGTGGCTCCAAGTGGCCCTGTGGCCTAAGGCCGAATTACACCTAGATCCATGTTACCTGCAACCCCAACCAGGACTACCATATAAATACCCCTTAGGACAGGAAGGCTGAGGGCCCCATGTGAGCAGATACAGCTAGAACTCAGATTCCTGTCTGCATGTGCCGGGGAGCCACATGGGAAGAAGACCAAGCACATTGTGCTTTGTAACAAGATCCTTTAAAACCCTGTCATGGTGCCCCACTCCGCCCTGTGGCCACAGCCTCATCACTCCATCTAGGTAAAGACCAGAGACCTTTACCTCCCTTCCCCTCCCCTGTGGCCACAGCCTCACCACTCAGCCACTCGTCTGTGCTGCTCTTCCTGATCCATTAGCACAGTCGCCCCTACTACTGTACTCCATGTCTCCGCATCCAGGCCTCTGCACTGATGCCTAATCTGATGCAACATTCTTCCCTGGCAATCAGAGGACTCAGCCTTCACCCGTCCACCTTAACTGGCCAACAAATCTTTGACTCAGTACAAAGATGGAGATCACCTCCAGATGCAACTTGTTCCTCACAGTACTTCTGACTGAAAAAAAAAAAAAATCAGTGTATTCTACTTCTTCTGTTTATTGTCTGTTTTCCCAACCAGAGTGTCAGCTTCCTGAACGAGTGGTCATCACTGATGCGACCGCCCAGAGCGCGGGTCAGCGTGCCTGGGGAAGTTATAGGAATATATCCAACAAAGGTTGCAGAATCTAGTCTAGAAGGCTGGGGAGGCAGCTCACTCAGTAAACTGCCTGCCTCCCAAGTACGAGGACCTGAATCTAATCGTCAGATCCTAGACCATTTGACAGACATGTACACACACACACACACACACACACACACACACACNTCTCGGTGTGTCCAGTGGGCACCTTAGACTGTTTTCAGAAATGGCACCTATTCGTGACTCCGGTGGTGATGTTGTAGATCCACCAGGGCAGGACCCTGCAGGGGCTGAAGCAGCAGAAAGAGCCTAGGAGAAAAGCAGTATCTCAGGGGCATCTGAGGGGCAGCAAACCAATGGCAGGGTCAGGAAATGTGGCTAGAGTTGATGAGAGATGGGACCTCAGAAAGCAGCTAGAGCAGTGTCCAAATGTGAATGTCCAGAAAATATGGCCAGCTGGCTGGGGCCTTAGCTCCTGCTGGCGATGACAGCACTTGCCAGAATCTAGGCCTTTCTGTATCTGATAAGAGGGGTGGAGCTCATGCTGAGCCAAAGGAGAGGGAGAGGGAGCCTGGAAGGCCCTGGCTTCTGAGAGTGGATTGACAAGTGGGATGGAATGCTGCTTACTGGAAGGAGACAGGGTGATCTGGGCGCAGAGCAGTGCCTGGGCACAGGTTCCAAAGGTTTCAGAGTTCCACCTCAGTGCTCCTGCTAGGGGAGCCATCAGAGCCTCAGTGGGTGGCTCCAAGTGGCCCTGTGGCCTAAGGCCGAATTACACCTAGATCCATGTTACCTGCAACCCCAACCAGGACTACCATATAAATACCCCTTAGGACAGGAAGGCTGAGGGCCCCATGTGAGCAGATACAGCTAGAACTCAGATTCCTGTCTGCATGTGCCGGGGAGCCACATGGGAAGAAGACCAAGCACATTGTGCTTTGTAACAAGATCCTTTAAAACCCTGTCATGGTGCCCCACTCCGCCCTGTGGCCACAGCCTCATCACTCCATCTAGGTAAAGACCAGAGACCTTTACCTCCCTTCCCCTCCCCTGTGGCCACAGCCTCACCACTCAGCCACTCGTCTGTGCTGCTCTTCCTGATCCATTAGCACAGTCGCCCCTACTACTGTACTCCATGTCTCCGCATCCAGGCCTCTGCACTGATGCCTAATCTGATGCAACATTCTTCCCTGGCAATCAGAGGACTCAGCCTTCACCCGTCCACCTTAACTGGCCAACAAATCTTTGACTCAGTACAAAGATGGAGATCACCTCCAGATGCAACTTGTTCCTCACAGTACTTCTGACTGAAAAAAAAAAAAAATCAGTGTATTCTACTTCTTCTGTTTATTGTCTGTTTTCCCAACCAGAGTGTCAGCTTCCTGAACGAGTGGTCATCACTGATGCGACCGCCCAGAGCGCGGGTCAGCGTGCCTGGGGAAGTTATAGGAATATATCCAACAAAGGTTGCAGAATCTAGTCTAGAAGGCTGGGGAGGCAGCTCACTCAGTAAACTGCCTGCCTCCCAAGTACGAGGACCTGAATCTAATCGTCAGATCCTAGACCATTTGACAGACATGTACACACACACACACACACACACACACACACACACACACACACACACACGTTGAAGCCCTGACACCTACCCCACGTGGTAGCACTGAGATGTGAGGCCTTTGGGTAGCAGTCAGGTTTGGATGAGGTCATGAGGGTGGGAGGTTTGTAAGGGAGGGAGGGAGAGAGAGCRGAATGTTCAYGCACACACTGCAGTAAGTATACTTTCCCTGTTTTCTTTTCTAGTATATTTTCCTATTATAGTATATTTTCCTATTATTTCCAGCTTACAGTGGAGGGCATGAATGTTAGGAAGAGGGCTCTCACCAGGAGCCAAGTCTGCTAACATCTTGATCTTCAGCTTCCCAGCCTCTGAAACAATAAGAAATAAGTGTCTGTTAAGCCACTGACCAACCCGTGGAGTTTTTCACAGCAGCCAGAGACAACCAGAGAGCAGCCTCAGAAAGGTCTATTCTAGATGGTGTCGTATCAAGATGGGAGATGGCTGTGCAAGTCCATTAAGCCACTGAGACCTTCAGGTCTGTCTGTCCTGGTATCTGTGTATCTATCCATCATCCCTGCATCTATAAAGTAATTTCTATAATACCAGGGCACGGGGCTAATGCTGGGCCTGAGGTAGGTAACAACTGCTAAAAACAATGTGTGTCCTTTTTCCATCCAGTCACTCAGTTAAATGGAGCAAGCGCCTGGGGGTGCCCTGCTTGCTTGACAGGCTATAGGTGCTGGGCACAGGCAATCTGCCATCGCCTCCCAGTAACATCTCAGTCAGTTCAGTGGGGGCACTGGTGTAAACTGATGCATTCTGTATAATGTGGTAAATGTACACACAGGAGGTTACAGTCAGGAGGGAGAGGCTGGTGTGGAGCAGCAACACTGGTGGAAAAGCAAGGACCTGGCAGCGGCGCGAAGAAGAGCGTTCCCAGGGCAGGTGAGAGGGACTGGTTGTGAATGATGGGATGGCCTTAACACAGGAGTCCTGGTCATTAGGGCACTCCTGAAGGCTGGGTTCTTTTAATTCCTTCGCTTTGGGGACAGGTAACTTTGAGAGAGCAGCTGGGGAAGGTTGGAGGATCTAGGAAAACAGGAGTGTCTCCTTTGATCTTAGTACAGTGAATTCAATTTTTGATTTATTTTTCTAGGTCTGGCATAATGTCCTACTTTCTTCCTCATCATTTGGAAGGAGCCTTTCCACATGGACAGCSTTTCTGGGGATAGCAGCAAGCCTTCCAYCGCCTGCTTCCCTGAGTGGTCTGCAGCTGGGGCTCCACAAACAGCTGTTGAATCTGAAGAGGCAGCTGCCCTTCTCATTCTCTCCCGGGACCACCCCTCCAGGGCTAGTAGTCCCCTTCATTTCTGGGGCCTGAACCTCTGGGAATGTCACTGTTGGTCCATACTGTCACGCTGAGGTTATACTTGGGTACTGCATGTTCTTGGTGGACAAYGCTGGACATTCTCATAAATGGAGGACCCCAAATGGCCATGTTCAGCCCCACCTCTTTTACCCATAACATCTCAGAATAACTATCTATTTTAGCCTTTGTGTGTTAAGTGTCCATTTGTGGCCGGGCAGTGGTGGCGCACGCCTGTAATCCCAGCACTTGGGAGGCAGAGGCAGGCATTCTGAGTTCAAGGCCAGCCTGGTCTACCGAGTGAGTTCCATGACAGCCAGGGCTACACAGAGAAACCCTGTCTCCAACCCCCCCCCCAAAAAAAAGTGTCCACTTGCCAACAGATTGCTAATGAGAGGTCATATCTGAGAGAGAGAAAAGAGAAATGACAGGCTGTGACAAGCCTTTACCAAGGAGCACATTGGCCGGGACGGTGACTGACGGACACTGGGTATTGGCCGGGACGGTGACTGACGGACACTGGGT
>BDUI01000910.1:41952-91685 GCA_002335545.1 Apodemus speciosus
CTCTGTATGTGTGTGTGTATGTGTGTGTGTGTGTGTGTGTGTGTGTGTGTGTGTGTGTGTGTGTATGTGATTTCTTTTCTTGGAATTTAAGGGAAAAATGAAGGGAGTAAGTGAAGAAGTTTTGAGTAAATGTGTATTGTTTGACATGAGTACAGACACCAATGCCTCAGCATCATGGGAGTGCAAAGCATTCCCTGGGTGAGAATCAGAGGGATGTACGACTTTTTCCTCTGGTCCTAATGCAGATGTTCATAATGTGTACAGAGAATGTCTCCTGTGGCTTCTTCCACCCAGAATGTTTATAGCCTGAAGACTGCTCCTCTACACAGACTGTTCCTATTGAGATTAGCTAAACTCCCTCCTTATTCAGCTCTGCATAATAATCCTGGCTCTTCGTTTATCTGTATGCAATTATCCCACTTCTTGTTCAGTTGTATGCAATAAGACTGGCTCCCTGATCAACTGTATATAATAATCTCACTGAGTACCAGGGTGCTGAAACTTCTCTCTCTGAGAACCCAGATCATCAAATCCTTTTTTGTGCTGTAAGTACTGTCCTTTGCTCATTCCTTTGTTTCCCTAGTAAAGGTTCTGGAACCCAAATCATATACAATACTATAGGACAGTTTTGAAAACCATGAAAATAATGGATTTGCATGATTAAATAAAGCATCACTTTGCCCTGATTATAGGAATATGGAGCCATAAGATACTACTAAGTTATCTCATCAAGGATGTGCTTACATGTTGAGTCTTTTAAAAATCAAGTCAGGGAGCTGGAGAGATGAATCATTGGTCCAGAATATTTACTGCTCTTGCAGAGGTCTTAGGTTGGATTCCCAGCACCCATAGTCTCAGTGTATAACTACTTGTATCTTGGTCCCAAGGGACCTGATGCTCTTCTCTAGTCTGTGTGAGAATCTGTACAGATGTGACACACATACATATACTAACAAACACATTCACAGAACATAAATAAAATCTTTAAAAAATAATCAAAGCAAGTTTATGAGGACTAAAGTATTTGTTCTGCTTCATTTTGCTTTTAGTTTTGGGTTTATGCTATTGTAGTATGCCATTATTGGGTACTTGTTTCTATAAGTACAACTTTACCCTTCAAGTGCCAAAGCAAAGGAGATAGGAAGAACTGTAAAGCCAATTGAGTCTTCAAATTAAATTTTCTTTTTATTCAGCCTGGTATATAAGCCAGACTCAGTGATGGACCCAGAAAAACCACTAAAGGGAACATGTAGAGGAGCAGACTCCACTGACCAAAAAGTTTAGAACGATGCATTTAACAAAAAATTCTATTTGTAAACTGACTCAGTTTCTAAAACTGTTGGACTATATAGTTGTCTTATTTTTTTTTAGAAATTTATAAAATAAATTATTTGATTCTAATTAACTCTTTTTGAGAAAGCCAATGGTGGTTTTTGAAAGCTTCAAAACCTTAACTTCTAGACAACTAGGGAAAAGGTAACAAATAGCAGGATTTGAAATGGGAAACTCAAGAGCATAATAAAAGTGCTAGAAGATTTTGATACAGTCCTACCTAAAGCGTGAGTCATAATTATGACAATTGTCAGAAATTTGCTTAGAAGAACTCTATACAGCATATATTAAAAACAAAAGTTTCTTATGGCACTTTCTTTCCAGAAGAAACTTGCATGGTCAAAGAAAACTGTGAAATTTAAATTTCATTTGAAAAAGAATTGTCAGCCTGATTTTATACTCATGGAAACACGAAATTATATTGATTAACACTGTGCCTTCTAAACCTCACTGGTCAATGTTTTCTCCCCAGTGAAGGAGATTTGACATGGAAAACCTCTGGCCTATGTTACAGCAGCAGTTATCAGACTCTCCTTACCTCCCCTTCTATTTTCTTTTTAAGGACAAAATTAGTATTCTTGTTGACTGCAGACCCTGCTTTAGTTTGGAACTATTAACATCTATCAGGATCAATTGTACATAGTTGAACTAAGAAAAATTTACTTGACAGCTCTAATGGGTGTGAAAAGCCATTGTAGAGAGGCAGAGAAAAGAACAAAAGAGGCCAGGGCTGAGCAAAGACCCAAAGTGGGAGTTTTCCAGATTTTCTCTCCATCCATCCATCCATCCATCCATCCATCCATCCATCCATCCATCCATCCATCCATCATCCATCATCCATCCATCATCCAGCCATCCATCCATCATTCAACCATCGTGTAAATGTACCACATTTTCTGTATCCATTCTTCTTTGAAGGACATCTGGGTTCTTTCCAGCTTCTGGCTATTATAAATAAAGCTGCTATGAACATAGTGGAGAATGTGTCCTTGTTATATGTTGGAGAATCTTTTGGGTATATGCCCAGGAATAGTATAACTGGGTCCTCAGTTGGAATTATTTCCCATTTTCTGAGCAACTGCCAGACTGATTTTCAGAATGGTTGTACCATCTTGCAATCCCACCAGCAATGGAGGAGTGTTCCTCTTTCTCTACATCCTTACCAGCACCTGAGTTTTTGATCTTAGCCATTCTGACTGGTGTGAGGTGGAATCTCAGGGTTGTTTTGATTTGCATTTCCCTGATGACTAAGGATGTTGAACATTTCTTTAGCTGCTTCTCAGCCATTTGATATTCCTCAGTTGAAAATTCTTTGTTTAGTTCTGTATCCCATTTTTAATAGGGTTATTTTTTTCTCTGGAATCTAAATTCTTGAGTTCTTTGTATATATTGGATATTAGCCCTCTATTGGACGTAGGGTAGGTAAAAATATTTTCCCAATCTGTTGGTTGCCGTTTTGTCCTATTGACAGTGTCCTTTGCCTTAGAAAAGCTTTGCAGTTTTACGAGGTCCCATTTGTTGATTCTTGATCTTAGAGCATTTGTGTGCTGTTCAGGAAAATTTCCCCTGTGCCCAAGTGCTCAAGGCTCTTCCCTACTTTCTCTTATATTAGTTTATAGAACTAGAAAATATCATCCTGAGTGAGGTAACCCCGTCATAAAAGAACACACATGGTAAGCACTCACTGATAAGTGAATATTAGCCCAAAAACTTGGAATACCTAAGATACAATTCACAGACCACATTAAGCTCAAGAAGAAGAAAGACCAAAGTGTGGATGCTTTGGGTTAACAAAATACTCATGGGAGCTAATATGGAGACAAACTGTGGAGCAGAGACTAAAGGAAAGGCCATCCAGAAATTGCCCCACCTGGGGATCCATCCCATATACACTCACCAAATGCAGACACTATTTCAGATGCCAAAARGTACTTGTTGACAGGAGCCTGATATACCTAATTCCTGAGAGGCTCTGCCAGAGCCATACAAGTACAGAGGTAGATGCTTACAGCCAACAATTGAACTGAGCACAGGGTCCCCAATGGAGGAGTTATAGAAAGGACTGAAGGAGCTGAAGGGGTTGTAACCCCATAGGAAGAACAACAATATCAACCAACCAGACACCCCAGAGCTTCCAGGGACTAAACCGCCAACAAAGACATGGAGGGATCCATGGCTTCAGCTGGATATGTTGCAGAGGATGGATGGCCTTGTCAGACATCAATGGGAAGAGTGGCCTTTGTTCCTGTGAAGGCTTGATGCCTCAGTGTAGGGGAAACACCCTCATAGAAGCAGGAGGAGGAGGATGTAATAGGGGTTGGGAGGGGACAGGGAAAGTGGATAACAATCAAAATGTAAATGAAGAAAATACCCATTTAAAAAAGGAACAAAAAAGACTCCAACCATCTTCCTTATTTCAGACCCAAGTCTGTACTTTTTTTTTTCTTGTTCATGCTTTCAWAATCAAAGGCATTGAAAGCATTCATATATACTACGGGCAGGGCCCGGGAACTGGGTCACTTGAGAACACAGTTTGAGGTGGCTGAAGGGGCCAGAGTATGTTTAAAGAAGAAGACTTTCTCTTTAAAAGTGCAGCAAAGCACATGAAGAAAATCTGATTTTGATGGGCACTGTTTGTCAGGTCACCTGATCAGCACTGCTTTGGACTCAGCTCTGCCCAGGAGCTGACCAAATAGCCAAGTAAGGAATGCTAGTGGTATGTAGATGCACTTCCTAGACTAACCCCACTCAACAGATCTCTCCCCCAACCCATGTCATACTCACAACAGCTACAACTGGAAAAAAACCCAACACTGACACTGGGTATGGTTATTTGAATCACTTGCAAATCAGCAATATGGAAAATGTGATTAAACTTCTGGTAAATACCAGAAGCAAAGGCACCTAATTAATATTGCCTTCTGATACACCTTTATCATTTCCCCCAAAGACATTAGGAAATATTTGTAATTTTTTCTCTGATCCTGTCTTCTGGTGTAATTACATACTATAAAGTAATAACATTTTGAAAATCCCCCAAAAGGCGATTGTATACTGTAGTGGAGGAAGTGCCATTCAAGAATAAAGAGACTGATTAAGAAATTCAATGACTTGGTTATGAGAATAATTATATCTCTTCAATATCTCTTTAAAACACAGCCAAAGTCTTTCCAAGGAGAAGAAGAGCATCCAAATAGAAAACAAAAAGGGGGAAGAAAGGAAAAACAAAACAGAGTGGAGACAGAGATTTTGTACTTTTAGCTCATCAGATTTGCAAGGGACAATAAGCGAGATTCATTAGGCCATTTGTTTCTGTCATCTGCCATGATTCAAAATGAAATACTAAATGTTTCATGGACTCAGAAAAAGAGTAGAATTTGTCTTTGTGTAGGCTGTGCAAAGACGCTGTGGCTTACAGCCCCGTACAAGGGGCCTGACGGATGAAGGGGGGGAAGGGTGGTGCCGTCTGAATGATGATGGGCTAATATCATCACCCTCTTGTCAGCTGTAATAGGCTTTCCCTCAAAGAAATAATTCATAAAACCGCTACATTATATTCTATCCCTGACAGGCCCTATCTATCCTCCAACCCAGCAGGCTCACAACTAATAAGAAAATATGTGGTTCAGGAACCTTGAAAAATTAAACAGGTAGTTTATGAACAATTTGTTTCATGGCGATGTTTATTATGTTTATTAAATATTGAGCCTTTAATGTTTTCCCAGTGCAGATGATATCATAAAAATGCTGACTTAAGCCTCGGATGTATTCTTAGAAAATGACATTTTACAGCACTGGTAGTACATAGTAAATAACTAAATTATAGCAGCTTCTCCCTGTGTATAGAGACAGTATGTAGAAACTGTAATTTATAATGCATCTTTATGGACGTGTGTATGCGGGATGTAGCCGTGCATGCCACGCTGAAGCTCCCCTGGTAGTCTGAGGTTTAAAACTAAGCTGGGGAGTAGCATTCTGTTAGTGCCTATTTTGAAGAAAGTCAGCTTGAAATTTGTTTTTATTGCTTGTAGTAAAGGAGACACCTTGAGTTTGGAGTGTCTGGCATCTAAAGTACATAGACTCTGGACACTAATAATAAACATAATTGGAAGTGTTGCTTTGTGTCATTTTTATAGGAATCTTTTTGGGGGTCTCTTTGGAGACTGATGCATGTGAGACTATGAAGGTAAAATAGCTCCTTGTAATGTGTGTTCTTTACTTGAAAAGGATCAACTTAGATGTGGAAAGTCTTCTGTGCAAAGCCGGAGGGCAGTGAGCAAGTGCGTGGACCATGGTCCCCCTGTGTACACACCTTGTGCATTACCAGCTGCGCTGTCATAATAGATTTAATCAGTGTGACAGTAAATGATTGTCTGCTGTAGACAAGCAAGTGGAAGATTATCAGCATCTTACAGGGTTAATGGCCCTTCCATAATAAACAATACCCACAGTATGAAAATAAGGCAATAATTCACGCCCGGATTTCAGAAAGCACATGCCCAAAGTGATTTACAAAGGAAGTTGGATCAAACCTGTGGTTAAACGCTCTAGCATTTCAGGGCACAGCTTTACTGAACTCAGAAGGACATCTTAATTTACTGTGTATACCCACAGAGAAACACATGCATAGGCATTGGTAATGAACACACTCTCACAGGGTTTTACTGAGGATAGAGGTACATGCAATATGAAAATTYCAGTGACTTGTAAACTATCCACATAGAGAAGATAAAATCAGTGTCTACTTGAAATAAAGCTGTCAGAACATCAGCTTCCAACACGGGGAGTTACGTAGAGGCCACTGATAGAACTGTGTTGTCTAATACTTTTATCCAAAATGAGGCAAGAGAGACCAATTGGCTCTGAGCTTTGAGGAGGATGTTGGTAGCTAGCACCCACATGAAGTGTGAATTTTATAAATTGTGAGGCTGGGTCAGAGGTAAACAAAAGCAGAGCTTACACACATGAGACAGGAGAGCTCCGACTCTGTAGAAGAGAAAAAATCGTGTCTTCTATTGTAGACAGTAAACCAGTTAACGACCAGCTGGGATGTATATCTAAAAAATCAGAGAAAGATACTCCATTATTGGAAAGGTTGAATTTAAAGACTGAGACTGGCCTTTGTGTTTTCACTCTTTAGCTTCTGAGTTGTTTTGAAACCACCTGCCATTACGGAAGGACGCTGCAGAGGATGTGGACAGAAGAGGGCACGAGCAGTGAGCCTGAGGAACGGGTCCTCTGCTCAGGGCCTGATTTAGGGGCTGGGAATCAACTGCATTTCTCCTCCCCTAGTGGACACTGGAATGAATGTAAATTAAGTGTGTTTTTATTTTACTTTGTGTGTGTGTGTGTGTGTGTGTGTGTGTGTGTGTGTGTGAGTTTGTGCGCACTCGCATGTGTTTATATACCTGTGTGAGAAGGCCAGAGGACAACTACAGTGTAATTCCTCAGTGGCTTTCTACATTTTGAATAAGGCAGAGTCTCACATAGGCTGGTTAGATAGCCAATGGTTTTCAGGGATGCTCTTATCTCTGCCTGTGCCCCCTCACCCCTACCCCATCTTCTTAGCACTGGGATTTCAGACAAACGTTACCATGTTCCCCTTCTTAACTCTGGTCCTAGTACTTGCAAGGCAAACGATTGACTGAGACATCTCTTCAGTCCTTAAGTACATTTTAAAATACACACAAATAAGGGATAAAAAGCGGTCTCAGTGGATAAGAGTGCTTGGTGCATTTGTAGAGGACTTCTGTTCAGTTCTCAGAGAACACATAGCACAAGCACCTGTAACTACAGCTCCAGGGGTCCGAAATAGCCCTGTCAAAATCCTGTGAGACAAAGCTCCTTCAAAGGTGCCATTGAGTTCAATTTGTGTTGGCCATCTGCTGCTGGGCATGGGACCTGCTCTTACAAGTAGTTTGTATACCCGGGGAGACTCCATTGCAGAGAACTGATTGTCCATTTGTAAGTGGTTTCAGTTGGACGTAGCTTCGGAGTTAGGGACGGGGGCTTTTGTCCATTTCCYCTGTCACAGCTTGGATTCCAGAGAGGTCCTGTGCATGCTGCCGCAGTCTCTGTGTTTCCCTGTGTATCAGTCTTACCGTGTTTTGAGTGCTGTCTTTCCTTGGGGTCCTCTATCCCCCTTGACTCTTACCATATTTTCATTTTCTCTTTTGCAGGATTCCCTGAGTCCTGCTGGGGGGATTTGATGGGGGCATCCCACTTAGGCCTGAGTGTTGCAAGGTCTCTGGGGCTTCTTTTAAGTTTAATTTTAAATTATGAAAATTATAGCTCTCTATCCCAAATATATTCTCCAGATAGTTTTCTAGTAAACATGAAACTTACTCATTTAAGCTTGGAACCATTTAAAGTCCTTTGTCCTGGCACGGACTTGCTGAGGCGTCGCCCTGGCACTGTGGATGCTGGATCTCATAGTTAGTTCTTGTGAGCACTGAGGTCGGGGGAAACTCTCCCCACATTTGTCCATTCAACATTTTTATTTTGTAGTTCAAAGATATTTATGAAACCAAGAAGACCAGGTAGACAGACTATCTGTCTCTATGTAAGAGACAGATAAAATGGACAGCAGTTTATAGAAAGAAAAAAAAATCACTCCTGGTCATTAAAGAATCTTGCACACGGCAAACAGCATTAGGTTCTGTTTGGCGTCAGGTCACATGTTGTGCCACCAATTTCAGACATTCCTCTTTAAAAGGAGGCAGTTGGTGGCAATTAATTACTCCTGGACAGCATGTACAGCTGCAGCCTATGTATGGAAACAGAAAAGAAATTAGATTTAATTGGCCTTAGCACAATCAAGAATGTGGCATTTATTTAATTATGACTTGTTGGGAAGGAGACCTTGATTAGTGTGCATTTACATTTTTAATATTAATAATGTAATTAATAACACACACAGAACATAAAGATGAAATAAGCTTCTTACATATTATGTCAAGGAACTTCCTGGTATCTTCATAGCAAGTGTTCTTTTAACAATCCAAAAAATTCCCAGTTATTTACCATATGTTCCTTTGCCCCATGTGTCCATCACGCTGATGGTTTCAGTTTCTCTTCATCCAGCCGAGGTCCTATCCATCCATTCTCAGCAGAGCTTCTGTTATTTGCTGAACAGATTCATTGAACCTCAATTTATTTTCTACTTTGGTTTACTTGGGAACTTTGAAATGAGCAAATTTGTCATTAAGTGCCCTTTATCTTTTACTTGGTAATAATTGAAATTTTTTTAAAAAAAAATAAAGTTCTGGAGTTTACCCTAAAGGTACACAATAAACAAATAAACTGTTTGTGGAGACTTTTCACTGACATAATGCTCAGATGGTACACTAATGTTTACAGTAATGTTTGTCAAGATAGAATCTTGCATGTTTACATCGATTAGTGCTTACATACATGCTGATCAGTTCTTTGTGTTTGCCTTGTTTGTCTCCAATGAGTCCCTGGAATACTTCCTTTTCCCTTTCTCACTCATCACTTTTAAGGCTGAGCATTTATTCCAATTTAAGTTGTATCACAGTCTGTACTTAGGTAGGGTTTCGCTGTTGAAAAGGTCCCCCACATGCTACTGGACTAAATAAAATGAATACTCCTGACTGCTGTGTAGTATCTTAACAAATCTGTCTTATCTTCCCCTTGGACCAGATGACCTTTCTGAACAGTTTCCTGTAAAAGCAGTGGGATTAAACATGTTTTACCCCCACAGCAGTCATTTTAAACAGAGGAAGAGCAGTATGCCAGTACTTTGAGGTTTTATGGTTAGAGTGGATCTGAATTCTAGATAGTTAGCAAGTGAAGAGTGTCTTTTGTCTTGGTGCATGGTGGCTGCCACCTTCACTAGCTGTACTAAGAACACTGTTCTAATCTCTTTCACCCCTGCAAAATGAACACTGAAATATTACACCCCTGAGTCAATTGGAGAGGAAGGATTGGTCAAGAAGCAAGGAGAACTAGCTGTAAATTAGAGAGGTCAAGGCTTAGAGAGGAGCTTATTTTATAGAGTCTTCTTTCTCCTTACCTGAGCCTCCTCTTCTCCTTCTTCCTTTACTTGTTTTTGTTTGTTTGTTTTGTTTCTTGCTTTCTTAAAATATAATTCTAGATTTGTGTTCATCTTATGGAAATTAACCTCACTATGTTGAAGTTTGTTCATCAAATATTTCTTGTCTGTTCAAGATAAATATATCAACATTAAAGATGGCTTATCTTGGAACATCACCACAGATCAGAGAGTCAAAACAAACTCATGAGTTTTTTAGCAAGCTTCCCCTCCCTAAAACCACAGGGAAACTGATTCTGACTTCTGGTTCAAGTGGCCTCGCTGTCTTTCCTTACTGTGTCCTTGAAAATGTCGGTGCAAACTTGGGCTTATTATTTCTTCTCCCCAACTCACTGACCTGTGGAGTAAGGGTGAAAAGCTCTTGGGAAGACCTGGATGTCCCTTCATGTATAGTATTGTTTTTTTTACAGGCTGGAGGAGCAGGTGCTGGGGCCTTAAATAAATGTCACGTCACAAAGTGTTTTATTCAGATGTGTCAAAAAAAAAAAAACCCAAACAACAGAACAAGGTCAACTTGCCAAAAATGACTGAGACCCAACAAGAAGTGAGAAATAGGYGATATTATTATTTGCTTTCTTTAAAAAAATATTTCAAAACAAACAAATAACATTTTGGGTTTTGGGGGTATAGAAAACAAAATTGGGTATGTAGGAAGGTGAGGAGCAGCTGGGAGAAAACTGTGATCAAAATATCGTATAAAACTTACATTTTATTTAGCATTTATTAATATGTGCATATAATATGCTTTGATAAAAATCAAACCTCATTCCTTCCCCACAACTCCTTTCCTATCTCCCTGCCACTTTTCCCTCCAAATTTCATGTGGTCTTTAAAAATGAAAACACCCGGTGAATTCACTAAGTGCTGCTGGTATGCACAGGGGTGTGGGACAGCCACTTGGTGATACCTTAGAGCTGAGTCCCAGAAGAAAACTGACGTTCTCATCGCAGCAGCCATTAATGACTTCTCAGATGGGAGGGATCTTCATGAGCTCTGGGATTTTGGCTGGCTTGACCTTTGTCTTCTTTCTTTTTTTCCAAGAGCAGTGAGGCAAACTAGCAGGTGTTGGGGTTTTGTTGTTGTAGTTTTGTTTTGATTTTTTTGTCTCCTGCTGAGTGAGGTGTGAGAACGCTTCACTCTTTGTAGAGAGGAAGGACAAAACCTGCCCCTAGATCCCTCCTTACAGTTAAGGGGGAAGAAGCATGCCCAGCAAATGAAATCTGACACTAGATGGCAAGCATCACACAGGACAGCTAAGTGGCAACACGGACACACACCTTTGTGTGTCTGCAGACAACCTCAGCCTTACTGCTGACTTCTCTGTGAGGTTGAGTTAGTGGTCTTGTTTGATTAATGCGAGATTAATAAGATCTTCCAGGTGGAAGTGGATACATTTTGCAAAATTAAATGATTTAGAGAGCTAGGATACACACACACACACACACACACACACACACACACACTCACACACACAATGGGCTAATATTCTTTGGGTGCTGAACTGCTTGTTATTTAAAGCTGATGACAAGTATCATTATTTAAAGATGGTTGGTTCAGTGCCATAGCTGTGTGCACTCTGAAAGGCTGTCTTTACTTTTCTCTGGGAAAACCCCTCAGATACGGTGTATGATAACAGCATGTACCTGTCTGTCAACAGAAAAGGTCCAGGAAATAAAATCACTCCTGTGGCAGCTGCCAGAAAGAGGCAGCAAACAGCCCATGCTTCACACAACCACCCAACCTGCACCGACTTAAGGCAGCGTCTATTCGAGATGGAGAGTTTTTTTCATTTTGCTCTTCCCATTCCACAAGCTCATGAAAAACTTTTGTCCAGAATATGGAACCACAGCCAAGTCTTTCCTTGATAGCAAGGCTTCAGGGATTCCTATTGTGATTATATTCAAATAAAAATGGTAGAGCACAAAATCAGAGTCAGTGGGCAAGATGACTAAGTGTGTAAAGACACTTGTCGTGAGAGCCCGGTAGTCCAAGTGCAGCCCCCAAAGTTGACATCAAGGTGAGAGAAGAGAACTGTTAACAAAAGAGAAGGCGAGCAAAACTGTCCTCTGAATTTTCCTGAGCACACCTCGTACACAGGAACACAATACAGTGATAATGATAATAATGATGATAATAATAACAACAATAATAATGATAATAATAAATTTTAAAACACACAAAATAAACATAAAAGGAGCCAAGTGACAATGAGTACAGTGTTTGCAGGTACAATGACGAGGAAGATGCACCCCAAACGCCATTATTGATTTTATACATCCTTTACAATGCGCATCATTCCACAACAAGGAAATCTTCTCAGGTGTTAAGGATGGAGCGTCTGGCTGCAGTGGGGATTTAAATCACTGCACGGGACAGGTTCGTAGTCTCACTGGGCAAAATGCTGCCTGAACAAAGTGATGTACTCAAGCAAGGCTTCCTTTTATTCTGCACAGAAGTGGAGATGTATTTAAGATGAGCATTCCGCAAGTCAGGGAAACTCCATCGAGTCAGTAAGATGGCTGTTGGAGAACCTTGATTCCATGCTGGGCAAGTGAGCGGGGAAGGGAATTACGAGGCTGAGATGTGGTCACAGTTTGGTTGGGGGTGGTTTAGACAAGCGTGTATTCATTTGAGATCGGTTTTAAGTCACAGGCTGAATTTGTACATTTGTATCTGGGGGGATAGGAAAGGGGAAATGAGTAGATTTTATACACCTTTGCCCATAGTGTGCAATGTGCCTTGCTTCCTCTGGTCAGAAGCTTCTCCTTCTGCCTCTTTTTTTTTTAATGCTTAGTCATTTYCTATTGGATATTTTATTTATTTACATTTCAAATTTTATCCCCTTTCCTGATTTTCCCCCAGAAACCCCCTTTCCCATTTCACCTCCTCCTGTTTCTATGAGGATGTACCCCATCCACCCACTCATTCCTGTCTCCCCACCCTCGAATTCCCCCATATTGGGGCATCGAGCCTTCACAGGATCAAGGGCCTCTCCTCTCACTGATGCCCCACAAGGCCATCCTCTGTTACATATACTTCTGGAGCCATGGGTCCCTCCATGTGTACTCCTTGGTTGGTAGTTTAGTCCCCGGGAGCTCTGGTTGGTTCGTATTGTTGGTCTTTCTATGAGGTTGCAAACTCCTTCAGCTCCTCCCGTCCTTTCTATAACTCTTCCACTGGGGATGGTGTGCTCAGTCCAATGACTGGCATCTTGCCTTCGTCTATGTCAGGCTCTGGCAGAGCCTCTCTGGAGACGGCTATATCAGGCTCCTTTCAGCAAGCACTTCTTAGCATCTACAATAGTGTCTGCGTTTGGTAACTGTATATGGGATGGATCCCCAGGTGGGGCAGTCTCTAGATGGCCTTTCCTTCAGTCTCTGCTCCACACTTTGTCTCTGTATTTGCTCCTGTGAGTATTTTGTTACCCCTTCTAAGAAGGACCAAAACACCCATACTTTGGTTTTTCTTCTTCTTGAGCTTTATATGGTCTGTGAATTGTATCTTGGATATTCTGAGGTTTTGGGCTAATATCCACTTATCAGTGAGTGCATATCATGTGTGTTCTTTTGTGATTGGGTTACCTGACTCAGGGTGATATTTTCTAGTTCCACCCATTTGTCTAAGAATTTCATGAATTCATTGTTTTTTGTTTGTTTGTTTGTTTGTTTTTGAATTCATTGTTTTTAATAGCCGAGTAGTACTCCATTATGTGCCTGACTTCCAGCATCCTACTTAGAAATCCAGAACTGTTTATTATTATGAAGTTTGTTTATTGATTAATAACTGACTTAAATCTTAAAAGCTTTGAACAGAATGGTAACTTAATTAAATTTGTGTGGAAGGACTGATTTCTTCTATGATTCAAAAAGATGTCTTGTGACATTATTTCCTGGGATCTTGTGACTGATAGAAGATAGAGCGTGGAATCCAGTTCCTTGTTCTCTTTGTCTCCAGCTGTTCATCTTACAGACAACTTTTCCTTGTCTAAGCGCTCATTGTCTCTGCCTTCTCTGTGTCTCCCCTCCCCAGCATCTGTGTGTGTATCCGTGTGTGTACATGTGAACACAGACACTAATCCTAGGTGTTGGGTGACATTCCTCAGGTACCATCCACCCTGTAATACTTGAGAATTACGTTCATGTTTGAGGCAGACTCACTGTCTTGGAAGGCAGTAAGTAGGCGGTCGGGCCCCACGGATGTGCCTCTCGCCACCTTTCCAGGACTAAAATTACAAACATGGGGTACCGTACATAGCTCTTAAAACTTGGAGTTTCTTTTTAACATAGGGTAACGAAGGTGACTTTTTAATGCACACATATATTTTACATTTTGAGAATATCTCCACCAAACCTGACCATCACTTCCTGTCTCATGAAACTTACTTCCACAGGGTCAGTGAGAAGCAAGCACCATTAACCAGTTATTTAAAACTGGATTCTATGAGTAAAATGCATTTGAGAAGCAGACACTTAATGGACGGGGCCTCTCGGAGCCTGGTCTCCTCCTTCTTGGCATGCTATTTCAGGTTGTCTTCAGATGTATAATAAAATGAACAATTGTCTTAAATATAATCATAATATTTTTAATTTTTTGAAATTATAATTATAATTTCTCCCTTTCCATTCCCCCCTTAATCCCTCCCAAGAACCCTCTCCCTGCTCCTTCAAATGTATGGCCTTTAAATCTTTAATTGTTGTTACATGTGTGTGTGTTAAAAAACAAGCAACCAAAACAACCAAAAACTGCCCCCCATCCTTGACCCTAGAAAGGAAAAGTAAAAAGCTTAAAAGCAAACATGCCAATGTTTAAAATGTTAGGTGATTGGAGATTGTAGCATATCATACATTCAAACACCTGGTAACAACAGGTCACATGGATACCAGAAAAGAAAAAAAAAATCTAACTTTTGCCTCAGGGAGGAATAAGCAGAACAGACTTTTATTATTTCCATGTGTTGTTTTGAATATATTATTCTGAAGAGCACTTAGCACCTTCACAGTGCTAAATTAATTTCAAATGATAATATTTTCCCTTCCTTTCTAAGATCTCGTCTGTGGGAGGATGCGGGAGGCAGGCAGCAGAACTGGGGGCTTTGATCTTGGCTGTAAAGTACTTCAAGTCCAAGAATTTAGGTGACAAGCCCAATTTGTTGCTGGGAAACAGACCATGGAGGTAGAATGTGGCTCTATTTCATCCGTTTCTAAAAACGGTATTTTTTAAAAGACTGCCCATGCCTTTTGGAACATTTCGTATGTTTCAAATCTTTCTTAGCCCTCCAGCTTCCCTAGAGGCTGCTGGATGTGTGATTTCTAGGGAAGTCCCAGTAATGCTATCCACCTTGGGGGCAGCTCCCTCAGCAGGTGCTAAGTACTGCTGCTTCCATGTAGTTTAGAGTGGGACCAAGGTGGATGCTGCTTTCCCTGAAACACGCAACAAATGACTTCCCTTGCACCTTACTTGTAGTAAGTGCCAGGAGCCTGGAACATGCCACAACAATGGAGTATGATGTTTTCCCAAAGACATTTAACAAAGGGACACTGGCTCTTGCAGATGTACTTTGTTATAAAATTTGACCAACATGTTGTTATCCATCTTTTTGCTTAATTGGTCTTTGTTTTAATTTATTTGTTTCGAGTGAAAATGCCAAGTCTCAAGGAAGTAACACAAGGAAGTAACACTAGTCTCATTGCTTTGCTGAGAATCCCAGTTCAGTTCCTTGTACCTATGTCATGTGACTGTGTAACTCCAGTTCCAGGGGATCCGATGCCCTGTGGCCCCTCTGGGGACCTGCATGTACATAGTGCACATAAACTAGTATGGGTACACACAGACACAGACACAGATACAGACACACACACACACACACACACACACACACACACACACACACAAGTAAACAAAAGATCTCATACCCAGGCATGGGCCCAGCACAGTGTCTACTCACTTCTTTGCTCTAGAAGCTATCTGAAGTTTTCTCTCCATTGCCCTATGTGTTCTCCTTTTCTTCCTATCAAATCTGATGACAACAAACTGAGAACCTTCTCTGACGTGCTGAGAATTTGAGGTTGAATGTCACCTCCTTCCAACTGCCTCTGGTGCCACAGATACACCCAATGGTGGACCTATAGGACATAATCTCTTAGAGTCAGTGGCATGGAAAGGTCAATTGACAAAAGTACATTTGATAAGAATGATAAATGGGAAGAGAAGAGTAGAAATTTGGGAACTGAAATAAAAGTATTAGGACACACCTTGAGGGAGAGATTTGGATGTGAGGAAAGAGAAAGAGAGTAGGAAACAGAATGATAGGGAAAAGGGGCATAGAGAGAGAAGACAGGAGAAGGCAGGAGGCGGTAAGGAAACAAAGGGAAGGAGAGAAAAGGAAGGGGAAAGGCCAGAACAGAGCAGTTAAAGAGTAAGTAGAAAAACTAATGTGCATTCCTAGAGATAAAATTTAGTGAACACAGAGTCCCATAGGAGAGAACCTGTGCATAAACAGTTTCAAAGAGGAGCAAAACAGCATTTAGTAAGACAAAGTAGACAAGGGTAGATTTTCTTTTCGTTTTGATGGTGGTGTGGATACAGATTACTACTGGGCTCTCAGTTACCTGCTAAAACAAAAAGCAGGTAAGTTCAGATCATTCAAACTAATAAGATCTTGAGTATTGATTTTATGCCTCATTGCTCAAGTATGAAATCTGGATTGAAAGCAGTTAAAAAGTTARATGCTTTGCTAATGCTTTGGGATAGAGCTTTGATTTAATTTTGTTTTTTAAAAAATAACGTGGAAATTAATTAATGATTCATGATACCTCTTGGTATTTAGATGGTAGCTACAAAAGTTGGAATAGAACCAACAAGAGTGTTTTAGGGTGGCTTTGAATTCAGATGTAAAGCTGGATGAACCCAATGGAGGACTGTTGAGCATTGGTTCCCAAAGCTTTCAGGTCAGGAGTGTGCATGAAACGCCTTTCTCACTGCACATATTAATCGGAGGCCATTGCAAAATGCTGACTGTATACAATTAGAAATTCAGAGGATTTGGAAGTACTTAGTTTTTTGAGAAGTTTTATGCGTGTCTCCATTCTGAAAGCAGATGGTTTATTTCACAATGGACCTACTCTCTTCATTAGTCCTTTCTGTTTCCAGAGTTAATTTTTCATTCCAAGGCATCATTTAATTAATGAATACATAAGAGACACTGTGCCCCCCATCTGCACCATTAGGGAACTGAAAATGAAAATCAAAACAACAAGGTACTACTGCACGATCACAATCTCTAAGATCCACAGCAGTCAAATACTGTTGAGAGAAGGAGCCAATGGGACTCTAATTTATTGCAGATGGAAATAAAAAATGGTAGGGCCACTTTGGAAGATAATTTGGCAATTCTCTACCAAACTGAAAATGCTCCTAAAATCTGATATTGTAATGGTGCACCATGGTATTTACCCAAATAAGTAGAAACCCAGTGCCCATGCAAAGAGTTACCTACGGCTTTATTTATAATTGTCAAAATATGGAAGTGATGAAGATGTTCTTCAGCAGGTGTGAAGATTACAAAGGGCGGGACATGAAGACAATGGGATATTACTCAGTGCTAGAAGGAAATGAGTAATTAAACTAAGAACAGACCCAGGTGATGTTAAACAAAACAAGGCAATCTGAAAAGCTGCACATGATGTCATTGCAACCACATGTCATTCTGACGAAATGTCAGGGAAACAAATAAAGGACCAGTGTGTTTTAGGAATTACAGGGTATAAAAAAGATGATTAAGTAAAAACAGAATATTCTTAGGTCGGTTTTATATGACTCTTAAGTAGTGAAAGCATGATGCTTGTGTTAGTTAGGGTTCTATTGCTGTGAGGAGACACCATGACCATGGAAACTCTTATAAAGGAAAGCATTTAATTGGGGATGGCTTATAGTTTAGAGGTTTAGTCCGTTAACATCATGGTGGGAAACATGGTAGCCCACAGAAAGTCATGGTGCTAGAAAGGTTGCATACAGCTCTATATCTGAATCAGAAGGTAGCAGGAAGGGACGGGGGAGAGTGGACTGGCTCTGGCTTGGGCATTTTAAGCATTAAAGCCCACCCCCCAGTGACACACTTCCTTCAACAAGGACACACCTCCTAATAGAGCCACTCTTTAGTGACCAAGCATTCAAATATGTGAGCCTGTGGGACCACTCCTATTCAATGCATGCATCTATCCCATCCCATAGACTGTCCCATACTCAAGGGTCCTAATTCATTCCATTTGGTAATGAAATGTTGTTATAAGCTCATTGATGCTAACATGTGGAGCAATCTGCTGCAGGATTTAAAAGCTGAAGAAGTTAGGAATGCGGGAGTTGTCTGAGACCTCCTGTACTCTGCCCAGTTTCATTGTGACCTTAAATATTCCCTGTGAGTGAAGTGTATATTTATAAAAGCAGGGAAATGCATACAAGTCTATTTTTTATTTTTTTGCCAAATTGTCCTCCAAAAAGTTCTATCAGTTTATTCTCACATCATTTTATGTGTTGCTTTCTCGACATCTGCTGAAAATCTGTGGACTATTTATTTTACATATTTACTATTTCTATATGTTGAAAATCAACATCTTATTTTTTTAATATGAGCATCTTTATGCTTCAAGCTAAGAACTTTTTCTATGTTTCTAAGTTGTTTAGACTTCACATTCACTGCCTGTTTGTGTGCCTCAAAAAGTGTTTTTAAAATTGGTTCAGCTTTTTAAATTATTTAAATTAGCCACATTTCACCTGCCAAGTATGACACAGTCCATGATGGGTCCAGTCTCATCTGGRTACATTAGAGCATCTTATAGGCCCTGTTTTGGAGAGCCAGAATTTTTGATGCTTGCTTACCAGGACCCAACATTACTGTCACCCGTGGGCGGGAATGAAAGCTTTAAGTGCCTTTGTACCATTGTTAGCTCAGGCCACAGGCATGCTTGCTTTTGGCTGCCTGTGAGGAGTTGCAATGGAGAAGCCTCCTGCTCCTTTTACTTCCTCCACAACTGTTTTAGTGACATTGAAATAATCTTTCCTTCCTCCAGGATAAAGGTTGATGCCTCAGTTCTACCTACCTTTAAAATAAATAGTCATTTCTGAGTGGAGGTAAACTCAAAATCAAAAGTTTTCATCCTTAGCCCTACGATAATTTTAGGATGGGTACCCGGCACCCTCCCCACTGCAGCTCCAGTACCTATAATGCCTCCATCACGGCACTTTCATGCTTTTATTATAAAGTTATATTATTCTCACTACCGACACAGGAGCAATGTGTCAGGAAGCACCCGATTTGTGACTACACTTACAACTGTCCTCGACAAATTGGCACCACCATCGGCTCAGAGCAAGGCTAATAATGCCATTCTGTCAGCGTCCGCGCTTTTGATAAACATTTCTTCTGAGCAAAGGATGCAGGGAAGTTACGTAATCATTTGGAAATATGTCAACATAGCTGTGGGACTGGGGGCAATTAAGCTTGTTCTTCCTTACACAGATGCAGAATGGGGTCAGAAAAGTGGGTGTTTATACCCAATTTAGTGATGGTGTAAGGAGCCAATTGGTTTGCTTAATATTTCCTTGTTTGTATATAGTTGGAATTTATTCAAGAATGGAYACAGGAGGTAGGAAGAGAGAAAATGGGTGATAGTGAACAACTTCACTGAAGGGAAAATTAAATGAACATTCTTATCCAATGTGTGTGTGTGTGTGTGTGTGTGTGTGTGTGTGTTGTTGTTGTTGTTGTTGTTGTTGTTGGGCTAAAGATTCTGATGACTTCTTGTTTTCTCAGTATCCTGGTTATTTGAACTTTAAATTGCTCTACCTTTCTTTCTGCCTTTTTCAGGCACCCTGACATGACACAGGGGCTTTTTGTACAGTCAGTGGTCACATCTCTGTAGGTGGGAAGGATATCACTGACATGTGAAGCAATCCATGGATTCATCACCTGGCTGGAGTCCTGACATTTGTCTGTGATGAACAGTGACAAGAATTCTGTCTCTTTAGTGTCAATTTTTATATAGTCCTGTGCTGAGACTCCCAGTGTGCCTGCTCAATTAGGTGCACATTACAGACTCTTTCCTCTTTCCTCAGCCCCAATCCTCATGGTATTAGATTTTGTATATTTAGTTTGATTCATATTTTAAAATAGCCTCCTTTCTCTGGTCATTGTTTGCTTGTATGTTTGGGGCACAGTCTTTATTTGAACATAAGAAAGACCAGATAGGCAAAGACTGATCTAAGAGCATTGGTAACTCATAAGAAGTACCCCATACGTGGGCCGAGTCCACTTATCCTATTAACCCCATCTTACCCTATCAGCAAGTGCCATGTTGCGTTCAGATGCACGCTGGTGTCTGTGTAGAGTAAGCTTAGTTTAGCATCCCATGTGCTATCTTTGTGTCATTCTTTGCGGTCGGAATGTGTTGAGATCATGCTTTCCTGGTTAGTCTACCCAGTGTGGCTGTGGCAGTTGGAGGGGAGGTAGGCTTCCTGTAGCACATGTGGTGTCTACTCCTGCATCTGCGTGGTTACGATCACTGTTACTCTATGCCAAGTCCGAGACCTTGATGCAAGCTGGCTGGGGAGGCCTGGCGCCACTTTGTTTTCTCTAAAAGCCCTGGTGTTTGAAGATGGCGAGGTGGGAAAGGGGAAGAGTTGAGATGAAAGTCAGTTCTGTTCTGGACCAGATGGGGAAGCTTCAGACAGACAGGGCAGGAAGGAAGCAGAAAGTTCCAGTGTGGATATCTCCCTTTCTTCCTCCGCTCACTCCCTTCTTTGGTCCTGCACTCTCTTCCTCCTCTACGCTTGTTTCTGATCTCTGGGAACTCCTGTTTTACCTCTTTATTATAAACGACTGCCCTAATGCCTGCCAGGTGTTTCCCTTAAAAAAAAAACCATGGGTATAACAGGATAGGTAAAAAAAAAAAAAAAAAGGAGAAAAAGAGGGATCAGATGTAGACTTTTGACTCAAAACTGGGGTCTGATGAAACAGGAATCCTTGAGCTATCTATAACTATGATGTTATAGAAGAATGCTCTGCCTCCACATAACCTAGCATGCTGTTCTGAAATATATAGTGTGCTGTCTGAAATTACCCAGCCACAGAACCTTGTAGGTAATCTGATAATAAATTAAGAAACATTCTTTGCTAACTCTGCCAATGAAATTGCAGAGATTAATCAGTTAGCAAGACACTCCACATGGGACTGCATGGTAAGGACACCAACTTTGCCACAGAGTAACCAAGCCAAAAGGAAACTCAAAAGGTGTTTGCTTCAAGAAACACACGAGTCCCAATTTAGCAGAAATTTATTAAGAATACTGGAAAGATGGGGATTCTAGATTGAGTGGGAAAGGTCAAAGCAGAAAATAGAGGAATCAACTTGTTTAATGGTATTATTGGACCGCTTCTAGAATCCTGGTGAGTTTATTGATGACAACCTGCTATGTCACTGCCCTCAGGATAGTTTTGTTTACTGAGACAACGGATACAGGTAGTGTATATTAACAAATCATTTAGAAGCATGATATGTTCATATATGTGAACACATATATTTGTTTACAGTAAAAAGAATAACCCTTTCCTTGTATGGTGTCTGAAGTAAGTAGGCACTCCTGGGAACTATTGTTCTCATTTAGCAACAAAGAAGAAAAGTCCAAGGCTCCATGTCTCTGAGACAGACTTATTATGTCAAAAAGGGGCCCATATTTTTAAAAAAGCAATCATCATAGATAGCTTAGGGAACTAATTCTTTATATCACTGAAATTGTTCAAAACATCTGGCTACCATACACTCACCCCGAGAAAATGTCTTCTGCCAGAGAGACCACTGCATCCCTTACGCTCATCATGGACCCCTTGGTCCTTGATGTTTTCCTAGGGTATTTTTGTTTTTCTGGATATGGGGTGACCCTGTGACCAAAGGTGTTTCCTGCCTATAACATGTGTTTCACCTGGTTAAAAATAACTTGGACTAGCAAAACAAGCTTTTTAAAGACTTCTTTGTTTTCTCTTTAGTGAAAACAATGTCATTTTGTGAGCCTTGATGCACAAGTCAGAACCCCAATTCTTCAATTGAGGAGGCCTTATCATTATAGTCTATTTAGATCAGGGGAGATAAGTTCCCCATTTTATTTTTCTGTATTGTGCTATTTAGATCTCTATCTGGCTTGCTGTTGTGAGGCAAGGACTGATATTTATACTAATGCTGACTATAAAACACTACAGTATCCTAAAGTTAGTGTGCTAAGCCCTCTATTACAGTGATATGTTTCTAACCTAATTCCACATTTGTACCTGTTGACTAGCTGCTTCTGTCCAAAGATAGAGCTCACTTGCTTGTGCAAGTGTGTTCAGCCTGTTTTGAAAGAGTGAGMCTGGTTGGCCATGCTCCACTTGTATTTGCTCCTAAATCCGATTGTGTCTGTTGTTCCTGTTTTGTAATTACATAATTTAACTATGTATTACATAGGCTTATGAATAAGACAAGGAGAGGAGAACTCTTCCTTCTAAATCCAGTGCTTATGACACTCAACTAAGCAAGTCAATGAAGTAATAACTAAGGTTTCTCTGTGGTGCATGGAAGTCAAAGATCTGGGGACGAAATTGTTGTACAGGATTGAGTGATAGAAAATCAGTTTTCAGCCTGGATCCCAAAATGAATTTACAGTTGTTATCGAGTTCTCAACTGATTCAAACTTGCAATACTGGAGGATCTACTTGTGGGTCTATAGCTCCACCTGGACATTTCTGAAACAGTAACAACAGAAAAATAAACTTTAATTTTATATGATAAAAACATTCTATGGTATCTGGCACAAAGCCTTTACAGAAGTAGGATTTTTTTTTTATGTAATCCAATCATTTATTGATACAACAAACAGATGCTGAACACATGTTATCTCTTAGGCCCCACTCTGTCAATTGAGATGTTAACTTTGAAGAGTGTTGGACTTGGATTCTGAAGCAACGAATCAAATTATTCCAAAAACATTTTTATCACCTTGGGAGCCACATAATTCAAGGTTACTGCCTTGAAGATGTAATGCCTAACAAAGATAGATGCATAAACAGATGGTAACAACCTATAGAGAGTTACAGGATGAGTAAGACTTGGCCAGATGAACAAGACCATGGGGAAAGGCCATTTGTTAACACTGGAAGTAGGAAATAACATGTTACTTCAGGGAATAACTAAGTGTAAGAAATGTTAACAATGAGAAGCTTGGCACATGTGTGTGTGTGTGTGTGTGTGTGTGTGTGTGTGTGCGTGTGTCTGTGGTGAGTCTGTGTAATAAACCCTGCAACCCAAAGCTCAAAGACAATCAAAGATAGTACTGCCCAATCAAAGAGTGAAACATATCTGAATCTCTGCACTAACCCATCTATGCCATGGGCTTGTGAGTGGAGAGAGTGAGAGAATGCCTGTAAGAGAGGCAGGGAAATATACCTCTTCCTGAGATATTATTTTTCTGGGATTTAAGCTGGCTGGGCTGTTCAATACTCCTCTTTATTTAAACATGCAGTTGAAGGTTGGGGGTGGACCTTGGCAGCAGGGAACTTGCCTGATGTGTTTGGGTGTGGTCCCCAGTGCTGTGAAAAAAGAATCACAATTCTAAGTGGAGATCTGACTTGTGAGCATGTCAGGCTTGGGTTCTGTAATGCCTTGATGGAAGAGCAGATCAAATTATTCCTCTAACATTTTGATCACCGGATTAACTATTACACCTATATTATGTGTCACTACGAGCTGTGTGGGGTATATAAATGTATGTATTTGTGTGTGTGTGTGTGTGTGTGTGAAATTATAGCAACATTTCTTCTAACTTAACAGAGAAATTGCTGTTGTAAAGTCGACTTCTCTTAAATCCTCACTTGTGAGTCAAGCAGACAGAACCTCGTTTAAATAAAGAATTTTAACCTTTCTGTTTTTTGAGTGTATCCAGAGATAAAATTTAGATATTGTGACTTAAATGTGGGCTGGGAGACAGTGCACTTCATGGTCCCCAGTCATGACACTGCTTACCTGTAGAATGAATATCTGAACGTCCCAGCAGGAATTCAGCGGAAAATAGCAAAAAACAAACAAACAAATAAACAACCCCCAAACAACAACAATAACAAACCCTGGAGTCTGTAAAGAAATATACTATACAGGAGGGGGTTTGGAGCTGGGATCGTCCTTCCTAGAGGAGGAGATGTATAAATAGAGCAACTCTCAGACAGAAACACAAACAACTATCATTTCATAAACTTCCAAATACAATTTACTATAAATATTCATGTGTACTCACTTCAGCAAAATTGCCTAACATCTCCTTCTGCAGTAGAGAAGCCACGTTATGCAGAAAACCTAGTCATCAGTAGGTACTTTAAAACCAAGTACAGAAGGGGACTGTCAAATATATGGAGTGATTTCTGATCCAAACATTTTTGCTTTAAAGCTTAGCATTCAAATTTCCTTGGAAAATGATGTGACTAAGGCCTGGCCTTCCAAAGCTTGCAGATGTAAGTGCTTGCCTCTTCATAGAGGTCTAGATCTGGCATCTTGAATCCATCCCCCTATATACTGTCAGGTAGTTATGTCCGCTACTGCTGGCTTTGTCCCACCAGTGCACTCTTCATTTCGTCTATCCCTCAAAAAAAATCCCTTCATAATTTTTCAGCTCAAAAGACAGGATTGGCACAAATGTCCAGGAAGAAAAGATCACAATTAAAATCACTCATTAGCAAAACAGCCTAGAAACTGGCAGCAAAGATATTTCAAATTGTGTGTTTTCCTCTTTATCCAGAGCACTGTGCTACAAGTAA
This sequence comes from Apodemus speciosus, assembly GCA_002335545.1. Classification (NCBI taxonomy): domain Eukaryota; kingdom Metazoa; phylum Chordata; class Mammalia; order Rodentia; family Muridae; genus Apodemus; species Apodemus speciosus. The sequence continues at coordinate 66,189 of BDUI01000910.1, forward strand.
TTCTGAGGAGGCCACACTCTATTTACTGTACAATTATGCCATGATATTTTCTTATTGCCACAAAGCTGCCAGGAAGCTTGTTCTGTGTATGCCTGAAGAGTTTGCCTTGTATGAGTATTTGCATTAAATAAATGAAAATTCACCTCTTTGCACAGATAGCATGCAGAGACACAGAAGTGGTCCCTGCTATTAGAAATGGGCTCGTACAGGCTATAAACATTGTAAATGAATTTTTGGTTGATTTGTTCCATTTATATAAAATAGATTGAACATGCAGCTTTATGAAAATGTGTTTATTTAACCAGAAACCACAAATATTTTTAAGAATGCACTTCGCCATTTAACTTTTAATTTTCGGAGTTCTTTTTATGAATGTTCGCAGTGATTTTATTGAACTGTAAGCTAAAACAAATGTACCAGACGGTTTTGCAGTGTTTTTCTTTTCCCCCTCAAACAAAATGTTTATGTGAGCTAGAACACAAGTTTAGAGCTATGATTGATAGATGGTTATAATAAAATGCTTGCCATGGGGAGTGTAGATTCAGGGCCACTTCACTGTGAATATTTAATCGCTCAAGGAAGTAAAACACTAATGGACAATAGCAAGTGACTATAGTAATTATTTCTTTTCATTGTGATTAAAAATTCTCACATGGCTATGACTTTCTTTACCTGCAACTGTAGCAAGAGAGAGATGAATTGTTTTGTAATGGCTATTTTATCAGATTTTTGAAATGCTAGGAGACCAAATAAAGATAGCATTTTCCACTGTGAACGTTGTTGACTGTACTGTCGTCTTTTGCAAAAGGCACATGGGTGTGCATACATATATACAAGTGATATATATATATATATATGTATATATATATATGTATGTATATATATATAAATTAGGGTTTTTGAAACAAATTAAATAACAGCAGAAGATAAATTACATCCAGAGAAATGAATTTGGAGGACAAATCTATTTTGGTTATCCTGTCGGTAATTCATGCCGGATAATCATGAGCCCAGCAGTTAATGACCTCTTCTCTGATACATTAAGTCCAACCAAAGATAATGGTGTCCTGGGTAAATTAACAAACCCAGTGGTAAACTTGCTTCCAGTTCAGCAGGAGACAGTGTGCAAATTAGCATCTGTTCTTAATAAGATCAGTGTCCTGCAAGCCGGTTCCTCGGCGCTCACAATGTTGTCTCTTCCCAGGTGAAAATTTTTCTCCTGAGAAGCCTTGTACAATCCATTCTCTTGACAGAGATTGTTTCCATCCTAATCAGTTCCCCACATTAAAACTTTCTCTGTTTCCCCACCATCCTGCTGGGAAAGCTGCTGTGAGTTGTTGGGAAGGATTATTCATTGGTAAGCTTCTCTAATAACATTTTTGTTAGATGTCCAGGTTCCCAGCTGCGTGAACCAAGAGTTTGATTTTATAATTATAACCATGCTGCAAAAGTTATGGTCAGTACATGGGCAGTCTTGGTGGGGCTAATCGCTACTTTGTGCCTTTTCCAAACAGCATTTATATTTTGTTAAATAATTGGAACACCTAAGGACAAACAGGTGCTGAGTTATTTTGTAGAATGCTAGGTGTTCTGGGTGGTTGAGTGTATCCTTGGTACTTGGAAAGGGTCAAAGAGTGCAGTGAGAGATAAGCTATTTTAAAGGTGTTTTTCACATGGTATTTAGAAAATTTTATATACAAATATATAGCACTGCTTCACCAAAAACTTTATGATTAATGGAATATTGATGCACACTTGCTGTCTAATTTGAATTAAACATTTTTGGCTTCTACCTACTTGCTAAAAATCAAAAACAAAACCCATGATATATGAGCCTTAGTGATGCAAAGTAATATAATTTAAGGGTATAAAAAATAAGATATATGCACAAGTGTGTGCATGTTTGTGCATGCATGTATGTGTGGGGATACAACCACTTTTAGCCACTTTAGTCTTGAAGCAAAGAATACTCACCGCCTACACATATATTTCAAAGAATTTGGGGATGTTTGGGATACAAGTTCTCATACATTTTCTGTCAAAAGTTTTGTAAGTTAAAAAGTAAGTTCAATCCATGGATCTTGTCTGAGGAATACTCTCAGTGTAAAATGTTTACCTTTTGTGACACATACTATTATTTCATGATTATATTAAAATACTCTTAAAGAGTTTTACATGTTAACCAGCTACTAAGAATGCCTTAATAGAATACTAATTTTTGTTAGAGGTGTCTCGACAATTTGAATTTTATATGCATGCATTATGTTTTCTTAAAATGGGAAAATTATGCATCTGAAGGAATCTGTCTAGAATAATGGGGTTCTATAGAGGTTACTTTAATCACGTTCTCCTGCAGTTATAGCTGTTTTACATCTTATTTGCAACAAAAGGGAACTCTAATTATCTTCAAAAAGAGCATAAAATGGTGTGTCTTGCTGCTGATGTAATGTTGATTCCTGAATGCTGCTGATAGGAACTGACAACTAAATGCATGTCACACTTTTCAAAAATCAGCCACAGTGACAGGATAAACACCTTTTGTGACCTAGGAGCCCAAAAAAGGAGTATATATTTGCCTGTTAAGTAGAAACAATTTTCAGTATTTTCTTCTTAAAAAGTAAAAGTATACTTGTCCTTATATTAGAATTAGTCTATTTACTAATGTTAAAACTTGCTTATCTGACTTAAAATATTAGAGGCCACCTCCTGTAAAGTATCCTCAGTGTTTTGAATTTCAATACAACCCTTGGATAAAGGAGCAGCCTGAACCCCTGACTCTCTCTTTCTCTCTCTCTCTCTCTCTCTCTCTCTCTCTCTCTCTCTCTCTCTCTCTCTCTCTCTCCCCCTTCTTTTGACTTAGAGAAATAAGCAGGTATATATTTATTTTCAGTGCTGAAGTCCTGCATATATAACTAACATGTACTCCCATTTTATTCTAAGTCACACAGATCCCCTTTATAAATACAAATGAGATGCATATAGCCTATTACAAAATATTAAAATTAGAATTGAAAAGAAGATTGCATGTTTGAGTCTGGCTGTAAGAGTCACATTGGAGAGTGTTTGTAAGATTGCACTGGACAACTCTGAGCCCCAAATATGAAATTAATCAATGGAGGTTTGTAATATACTGCAAATAACCAACCTGTACCACAAGACTTGATGTAAGGTTCACATTGAGCGATGGTGATCTGTATGGACAAGAAGCCATTTTCATGCTCATGGCACGCTCAGATAGAATAAACTCTCTCCCTCAAAGCCAAGATTGAACTTTTGTAGGTAATAGAACTTATACTTTATACCAAGGCAGGGGCTTATGTACAGCATGAGACATTGTCATGGGACCCTATGGCTTCTATATGTCTTTATCCCCCACCCCCGCCTGCCTATAGCAGGAGACTTGATAGGAACGGTACACGAGGGTGAATACTGGAAGAGACATTTACCTGTACTATATAGAGAAAGGGAGTCTTTATTGTAATTGCTGAAAGAAGAGTGGTTAGTACTGACTTTTAAATATATAAAAATGCATTGATGGCTTGTTTCTTTACAGAGTGGATTAAGCTACTTTGGAATTAAATTAGCATTCTATTTTCCCTTTACCCAGATGGCTTTCAGTTGTTGATAATACACCTGAATAGGAAATAATAATAGGCAGAGAGGTGGAGAGTTTGATTAAAATATAAATAAGTTCAAATAATTATATGCATTTTATGATTGTGTACACCCTCCATTTCAAAGATAATAAGTCAAAGGTGTCAATAAATAAAACTTTACATTTGAAATGACAGCATAACTCAAATATATTTCCTTGTTTACCTAAGAAAAATTAGTCTGCCCCCTCTTCTTTGCAGTGAATGGAGAACAAAGGGGAATAAAGTGAGTCAAAGAGGTGAGAGGTATCTGGGAAGAAAAAAACATAAATAGTATTGAATAAATTTACAGTAGGGTCAGGGAGTGGTGAGGTTATCAAAACTCAGAAGAGCTAGACCCATGGAAATGACTACAGATTCAAGGAGAAATCACAGCAGAACCTGGAGGCAGGAGAGCAAGGGAACATACTGGTGACAGTTTTAGGAACGTAAGGAAGCAACTGGGTGGCATCCATGGAATTAAGTCAGTTTTACTCAGAGCACCCACAGTTTTACTCAGAGCACCCACTCTCACCTTCAGAAAACACTCACTCTGAACAGAGCTACACTTTGCTGCCCTTAGCTTCTGAATCAAGAGGAGGAATGGCATCTAACCTGCTTTGACATGGCGACTGAGTGCCCTAAGTCAACAGAGTGCTTCATGAGAGCAGAGTAAGTGCTCTGTGAGAACAGAGTGAGTGCTCCATGATGAGAGAGTAAGTGCTCCATGATGATAGAGTGTTCTGTGATGACAGAGTGCTCCATGACAGAGTAAGTGCTCCATGGTGATAGAGTGAGTGTTCTGTGATGACAGATGAGTGCTCCACAATGGCAGAGTAAGTGCTCCATGATGACAGAGTGAGTACTCTGTGATGTGCTCCATGATGACAGAGTGCTCCATGATGACAGAGTGAGTACTCTGTGATGACACAGTGAGTGCTCCATGATGACACAGAGTGCTCCATGATGACAGAGTGAGTGTTCCATGATGACAGAGTGCTCTGTGATGACAGAGCAAGTGCTCCATGATGACAAAGTGAGTGCTCTGTGATGACAGAGTGGGTGTTCCATGATGATAGAGTTAGAGGCTTTTGACAATAAAACAGTGGGTGCGCCATGATTCGAGCATGAGTGCTCTGTGATGACATAGTGAGTGTTCACTGATAATTATAGACCGAGTCTTCTGTGATGACAGACAGTGCTTTGTGATGAAGGCAGAGTGAGTTCCTCATGATGAGTGCCCAGTGATGACAATTCAGGGAGATCTCTGCCACAAAAATGTGATTTCTCTGTGATTAATAGGGTTAGAGCTCCCTGTGATCCATGATAACAGAGAGCCTCTGTTTTGACCAAGTGAGAAGTCTGTGACTCCTGAGTGAGTTCAGTATGACCAGCCAGTGCTCTGCTTTCTGTGCTGTGCTCTGGGATGGTGGCACCATGAGTTCTCTGTTCCGACAGTGTCTTGGGATGCTGGATTGGCTGCTCCCTTTTGCTAGATGGAGAGAGTGCTCTGTCAGGGAGGAATGGCTGCTCTAGCATGTCCGAGTGAGGGCTTAGTGGTGACAAGAGGTGAGTGGTCTGGGACAGCAGAGTGAGTGCTCTGTGATGACAGTGAGTCTTCTTGGATGACAGTGCTTTCATGATAATGACCATGTTTGGTGACTGCAGAATAACTAGCCTCTGCTGAAACAGAGTGAGTGTTCTCTGAAGGTGAGAGTGGGTGTTCTGTGTCCAGTGAGTGTTCTATGTGGGTGGCAGAGCATGACAGAGTTAGTGCTCTGATGACAGAGTTAACTGTGATGATGACGAATCCGTTGTTATGACATAATGAATCATCTGTGACGAGAGACAGAATGTTCCATGATGACTGAGTTCTCTGAAAAAGGGTGAGTGCTTTGTGAAGATAGAGTAAGTGCTCCATGATGATGGTGAGTGCTCTGGGATGACAGACTGAGTGCTGTGATGATGGTCGGTGCTCATGATGACAGAGTGTGCTCTGCGATGACAGCAGGTGCTCAGTGGTCACCGAGAAAGTACCATATGATGAAAGAGTGAGTGTGCTCTGTGATGAGCACAGATTAAAAGGTTTGTGATGAGTGAGTGCTGAGTGACAGCAGAATGGCTACTTTATGATGAGGACCAAGTGAATGTTCTGTGTTAAGAGAAGGAGTGCTCCAGTATGATGCCTGGAGGAGGACTCTATAAGAGTAAGTGCTCTGTGATGTCAACATAGGGAGCACTCTGTGATGTCAACATAGTGAGTGCCCTGTGATGATGTCAGCATAGTGTGTGCTTTGTAATGTCAACATAGTGGGTGCCCTGTGATGTCAACATAGTGGGTACATTGTAATGTCAACATAGTGAATGCCCTATGATATCAACATAGTGGGTACTCTGTGATCCCAACATAGTGGGTGCTCTGTCATGATGATAGAGCGAATGGCCTATGATGATGCCTGGGTGAATGTTCTGAGTACATACTCTATGACAACAGGGTGCCTGCTTTACGACAACACAGTACTCATGGCAATGGAAACTCTGTGATGACAGAGTGACTCCTCTTTGTGATAATAACAGAGTGAGTCCTCACTTTTCACTGAGAGTATGCTCTTTGATGGCCACAACAGTAGTGCTCTATGGTGACAGGCTAAGTGCTCTGTGACAATAGTATGGGTGGTCTGTGATGACAGAGGGAGTCCTCTGTGGTGACACTGGGAGTTCTCTGGGATGATATAGTATGTACTTTAGGGACAGAGTATCTGTGACAGCCACAGAGTGAGTGACTCTATGACAATGGCAGAGTGAGTGCTCTGTGAGGATTGATGGTAGAGTGAGTGCTCCGTGAGGACCGACAGCAGAGTGAGTGCTCGACAGTACTGGAGTGAGTGCTTTCTGATGATGGCAGTGAGTGCTCTGTGGCTGTAGGATGAGTGCTGTTTTGACAGAATGAGTACTTCGTGGTGACAGAGAGTGTCCTGTGATGATTACAGAGTGAGTGCTCTGTGATGACAGTGCCCCATGATGACAGCAGTCTGAGTGACGTGTGGTGATGAGAAAGTCGGTGCTCTTTGATGACACCAGAGTCAGTGCTGTGTAATGATGTCATAAGGAATGCTCTTTGTGAGTGTGTGTGTGTGTGTGTGTGTGTGTGTGTGTGTGTGTGTGTATGTGTGCATGTGTATGTGATTTTATGGGAAGTGAGGGAAGTAGAGATGCTTCAAAGAGGGATTGACAGAGTCAGACAGAGACAAAAACAGAGACAGAGATCATAGCTGGAAAACCATATGTGCTTAGAAATGCCCACTCCTTACAAAGTAGATTTAATAAAAAATGTTTTATGTGGTCTATCTGGGGTTAAAAGATAATCACGAAAGCAAAGAATTAGATACATTGCTATGTAAGAGTGACTCCCAGGATATGTTATACTTAAAATCCTTTATGCTAGAATCATTTATTCATTGCTTACTCTCAAGGCTGTACCCTTAAGCACAACATTCTTTTCTGGACCTTAAATTTAAACCCCTTAAGCCAAATGCCATTGTTCCATCTTCATTTCTGCTATATTTGTGTGGATTTTATTGCAAACCAAATTTGGTTATGAGATAATAGTACATACTATATGTCAAAAAGGAATCAAAGATTTTGTGTTCACATACATTTTTAAAACTCTGCATAAATACAGCCAAATGATTCTCAGGAAATTTTCATTAAGCTATTGTAGACTGCTTATCACTCACCCCAGCTACAGCCCAACCCCAGACAGGGTCACAGCGTGGATTTTTTCCAAATGTTCCTGACATATCAAAGCATGTGGGAAGTGTGTTACCTTGCTCCTCTTAGAGACTAATAAGGTCTCTCTCATTTTCTTTCTTTCTCACATGTCCTCACACATTTGTCTTGTGAGAAAAATAGTTATTAAAAGTTGAAAGAATCTCAAGCCAGTGTAGTTGGCATAAAGATAGAAATACATATCAATGAAAGAGAATGGAGAGTCAGAAAAATGAAATCATCCATTTATGATCAATTAACTTTTGACAGGAGTGCTTAGATAATTCATCGAGGGAAGGAAGAACATTTTAGACAAATGGTGCTCAGACATTGGGATACAGTTATATCAAAGGCCAAAGTTAGACCTTGTACCATACACAAAAGTTAACATAGATGGTAGACCAGAGGTATGAAATTACAGTCTTTAGAATTAAATGTGGATGCTATCCTTTGTGAATCTGCACTGGACAATGACTTCTTAGTTATAAAAACAAAATAAAAGCAATAAAAGAAAGCAAACACATAAAATGGATATCATAAAAGTTAAAACTTCTTGTGCTTCAAACAATACTCCAAAGAAAATGAAAGCTAGCCTAAACATTAGAAAGAGAAGATATTTGCACATTACATCTTTGATAAAGTACTTTCATCCAGAATATACAGAGAGCTCTTACTATTAAACAATAAAAATGGAAATAACCCAACTTTAAAATGGACAACAGAAGTCTTCTATAATTCTCCCYTCTGAATCTTGGTAAGAGAAATGGTTAAAGTAACACACATTTAGTTTTATTTCTGACAAGAGACTTGACCTGTCAGCTAAATGATTAAGTCAGGGAGACCACTGCAGAAAAGCAAGGAGAATGTATTGAGAATTGGGGCCTTGATGCAAGCCCCCCTAAATCCATGCCATTCTGACTATATTGAGCTACCTGGGGAGAGCAGTAGAAACTATGCAAGAAGTGCTGCTGCTTGTGTACACTTGACTTGCAGAACAAGAGAGGACAGTGATATCTTGATAGATAGAGAAGGGGAATTTTATAGAATCTTACCATGTTCAAGATAAAAGTACTGAAAAAAACTCAGAATAGAAGAAACATATCAACACAATAAAGGCTATGTGTGATGATATTATATTAAGTGGAGGAATTCACAAAGCATTGCTAGTAAAATCAGGAAGAACAGAAGAGTGTCCACTTTTTAAATTCTTACTCAGTGTTGTGCTTGAAGATTACCTATAGCAATCAGCAAATAAAAGGATATGGAAGGAAAGGAAGAAGTGAATGTAGCTTTATTTTGGAGAATGAGTCAATATATGCTCCTAAAACTTCACTAGAAAACTCTTAGAATTGACATTTTATTGAAGATACATAATATATGAAATTAACATACAAATGACAAACATGTTCTGCAAAATAAATCAGTCAATTTCAATCATGATATAAAAAATAATAAACCTTAAGGTACCTTGTTATAAAACTAACCAGGAATGCTAAAGACCTCTTTGAGAAAAACTTTGAATCACCAAAGAAAGTAATTGAGAAAGAAGACTAGCTGGAAAGCCCTGCTGTGTTCATGGATAGAAAGGATTAGTATTGTGAAAATGGTTATCATACCAAAAGTAATCTGTAGTTTCAATGGAATGCCAATCAAAACCACAGTGGTATTATTCACAGAAATAGAAAAAAAATCATCTTAAAATTTATGAAAGCACAAAAGATCTCAAGTAGCCAAAGGGATCCCAAGCAAGAGAAGTAGTGCTAGATGAAACTCAGTCAATATCATTTTGATTTCTCAAGTGGAACTCAAGTACGTGGCTTTTTCGGCACTAGGGCTTTAACATCAAGTACTGGAAGTTAGCTGTGAGCAGTGGCAAGAGCCTAAAATATTTGGCAGTGGATATTTGAGAGTTTACTAGCCAACAACTACAAAACAGGTAGGCTATTTCTGGCACTGAGATTTTGTTAGTCTGTGGTATGCAGTAAGCAYGTTGTCACCATATTATAGGGTCACTGTCTATAACTCTTTTATATATTCACTTATTAATATATGAAGCTTTATAATATATTTCTATGACTTTCTCAAAAGTTATTCATTGCTTATCTTCTTTCACTAACTCTTCTACCTGTGCTATCACCTACCCCATTTAATTCTTTCTATTCCATTATTCCTCCCTATCTGCTTTATAGCACTGCCTTTTATCTACTGCCTAGCTTTCATAGGGTTGAAAAGTACTATGCACACTACAAAAATGGAAAAGTCATCATTATTCTTATCCAGCTATGAATCTTTGAGCTACAATAATGGCCAGACATCTAAGACATGCCTATTGGTGCACTTATTGGCAGGGATATCATGGAAGTAACCATTTGTTTTCTCATGGAATCTAAGGCCTGCCCCATGAGATGGAACACATTCCTGACATTGTTAATGGGACCAAGAACCTGGGACTAGACATATCAGAGGCTCTAGGAGATAACTCGGTGCTATTATTCTCCTAAATGTACATAGTAGTAAGATGATATTAAGATAATGACTGATGTTGCTATTGGTATAGGTCAGTGTATCTCTCAACCCTCATCAGAGAAGCTTCTTCTTGAAGTAGATGACAATTAACATGTGGAACCACAACTGGCCAATGTGCAGAGAACAAGAGAGCAGAGTGATCTGTCCTAAATAGGATGATGTCTATGCCACAGCCCTCACCTCAAGGCTCACAGATGTATTTGATGTGCATTGGAAGATTAAATCCTAAGATCCAGATGTGGCAAATGATTTCAACAAAGTGGTTTTTAACCCACAGTAGTCACAAATATGAACTCACAGTGATTGTGACAGCCTAGACAAGACCTGTAGAAGTTCAAGTCACACAAACCCCAGCATGGAAGAAGGCAACAGGTATACAAGAAAGCCCATCAATAGGTGAGGGGATCTGCCCTTTGATAATGTCAGGAAGAGAATCAGTTTCTCTAACAGGGCCATAGTATATCTACCACACTCCAGGCAGGCCCCATCCCCAAGAGTAGTTGGGCAACACTAATCAAACTCAATGAATTTATAAAAAAAAAAAGAGAAAAATCAAAGATAGATAGTAAACAGAGAGGACAGATCTGAGAGATTTAGTAGAGAAGGGCAAATATAACCGCAATTCATTGTAAGTATCTGAAAGAATTAGAAAAAGTACTAATAAAGAGAATATGGAAACATGTGTTCTGTGAGGAAAATAGTAGTAATTTAGGATTCCAGGAAAAGAGTCTCAAAAAATGCTTATGGCATAAAGAGGTAGGAAAAATTATACATTGACAAGTAGATATTACAGGACAATATGTGTATTTTTGCTGCATAAGATCCCTTGCTGATGACCTGAACTGTAAGAGATGAAAACTAACCATAGAGTCCATTATTTATTTTAAATGCAATGGAAAAAATGATGATGGGAAATTGGAATAATGGTTTCTCATTTATAAAATTATTTGTTCCATTAATATTAAATTCAATCTTAAAATTCTACTTGCTTTTATAAAGATATTATGTTACAGTTAACCCACTGCGTGATGATGAATTACACCTGTGCTTTAAAATTGTATGTCAGAAGCAATGGACATAGTAGATCAACCCATTCACCRTCTATCTACATTGAATTTTTTAAGAGATGTAAACAGCTCTGGTAATTTCTGCACGACCACTTTAATCTCAATATTCAGTTCTGATCTTTCTAAACTCAAGAGTTTAGGCGTAATTAGGTTTAAATTTTGTATAAATTATAGGAATTAGAGGACTATTTTTCCATATTCAATCTTATTGCTTGTTGGAATGGTCACAGTAATTGTGAACACAAAAAATTTAGATGTACTTTGTGAAAGCTTGACTTGACGTTTTTGAAGCTGTTTGATTTTGCACTGGAATTGAGTGAAAGGTTAAGCCAGCTCTTGCACATACACAGCTGCCTCTTGCTGAGTCACATGGTGTTTTGGAATTTGACAAGTTGTAATGTTTTCCTCAACATGTAATGCTAGAAAATATGACACCAAAAACTAACTTGAAAGATGCATTTTTTAAAAAAAAAAAACTCACATCTTACAAATTATAAAATGCTACATTTCAGCATGCTTTAAAACAGTTTGTAGGAAGCATCAGTTTTTTAAATTAATGCCAATTATTGATGTTGAGGTGTGGTCATAGCTCTGGCTGTTGCAATTTAATTTATCTTTTTTATTGCTCCTAACCTTTTTTTTTTTTTTTTTTTTTTTTTTTTTTTTTTTGGTGATCATGCTCGTTAGCACATCAATTTGGAAAGAAAGTTTTGTTTTGTTTTTGCTGTTTTTTTTTTTAACGTCGAAACTTCAAACTAGATCATCATATTATTTTCTGTTATTTCTGGTTAATTTGAGAGAGTAGATGGTATAGTCTGTTAACCAAATTACTCATTTTTTATTTACTAATTTATTTTATTAACTTATCAGCTTACTTAGTGTGTTGATACATAACTTTAATCCCAGCACTCTAGAGGAAGAGGTCCATAGATCCTATGAATTTGAGGTCAGCCTGGCCTAAATATCAAGTTCCAGGTCAGTCAACACTACAGAGGGAGACCTTGTTTTTAACGGTAAAAAATTTATAGTACCCCTTTGGTGGCCTACAATYAGTAAAAGTCAGTTGAACCAATGTACATCATATGGTATTATAATATCCCCTTATTATATTTAGTAACAGCAATAAAATTAAAGGTTAAGGGCAGTACTAACTAATTCATGGGCAATTAGGTTCTGAAAATTTTAGAAATAATATATTAAAAGCATGGCATGATTCTTATAGAAAAGAAGCCTAGCATTTTATGGAAAAATCTGAGCTATTTTGCAACCTAATATGTGTACAATGTAGCAAATAATTTAAGGTTAAAATTTATCTGTGTGCTGTGTTTGGCTATATTGATATTTTTATGCTTACTTCTGTTTTAGGGTTTTATTGCTGTGAAGAGACACCATGACAATGGTCACCTTTATGAAGAGAAACATTTAATTGGGGCTGGCTCACAGTTTCAGAGGTTTAGTCCATTATTGTCATGGCAAGAAGCATGGCAACATGCAGTCACACACAGTGCTAAAGAAGGAGCTGAGTTCTATGTCTTGCTCCACAGGCAGTAAAAGGAGACTGAGTACAACCCTAAGCCTAGCTTGAATGTATCAGACCTCAAAGCCTGCCTTAAGGGTGACATGCTTCCTCCAACGAGGCCACATCTACTCTGACAATGAATGTGTTTGTTATCACTTCCCTAAGCAGAAGCAGGAAAATAGTGTATTTATAATCCTGTATTCTTTGGCAGTTTTATACATACATACAACATTTTATGATATTTATCCCATCACCCTCTGATACCTCTTTCTTATCCCTCTGAATATCTTTCTTCCCCACCTAGTTTCTTACTGGTAACAACATTRACAAAAACAACAACAACAACAACAAAACAAAACAAAACAAAACAAAAATATAGCAACCATCAACTTCCCAGGAATGGGTAAGGATTTGTAACCACATACTTTTACCGTGTTAAAGGGCCCAGTCTTGTGCAGGTTTCTAATGCTGCTTTGTGCTCGTGCTTGCATTACCATGWATCTGTACAGCAGCTTCTTTTTCTTTCAAGCAGCAAATCTATATAACACATTTCAAAGTAGCAGAGACAGACATAAGGAATACCACTGTTTAATAAGATAAATGGAAAAAATGGCAAACTAAACACAAAAGAATAAAACTAGCAAGAGGCTGAAAATTACAATACAGAATCAAATTTGTAAAAAAAAAATTGTATTTTATAATTATAGAATATCTGAGTTGAATACTCAGTCAAAGCCGTGGCAGAAAACAACACACAAGAAAAGACAAAGTAGCCGTGGCTATGTGACTTTCAACTTTGAGCCTGTAATTGGAATCAGCAGCTACCGCCCCGCTTCATATCTGGACACTTACCTCCCTCTGACAACTTGATCTCTCTAGCTCTCACTAAGTCTTCTGTTTTCTGATACATTATTAATTACAATATTTTCTTACAAAGGTATAGGTTTTTCTATTTTTGTGGATATCATGATTATCCTGTTATATCTCTCCTGGAACAAGGCTCAAATCTGCTTCTCCGATATCATACATACTGGTGGGTGGCAAAAGAAAAGTCTCTTTGAACTCACCATTACAGGAATTTTTAGCTTTATTAAATAATTCTGTAGTTTTAAGCTGGATGCTTTACTCTCAGTGCTTACTGTCATATAATTAATTTAACTCATTAAAACAATGAGGGAAAATATCCTTTAAAATCATTTTCTTAATAGTAAAGGTGAGACTCAGAGTCTAACTGTTCAATGTTCAAAGTGTTGTTGGTGAAGTTAGGATTCTTAGTTTAGATTACCAAAGTCTTCTAGGTCCTATGTTACAATATAAATATACGAGTGGTTAGTCTTGCTTCCTAACGTTTTCTAACAATTTCATGAACCTGATTTTTCTCTCCCAAATATGATAAATTCCAAAACAAATTTAGAACTGAATTAATAACACTACTTTTGTTTTTCATTCTTGAAAATATACTGGCCTTAGGTTTTGATAGCATCTACATCCAAAGTGTATGTGTAACAAAATTCCTAATGAAAATTCACTGAGCATTTAGAAAATGGACCCCACATGTGGCATTGCATACCGAATCTTTGCTCATGCTGGTTTCTGATTGTGTGCAGAATATTGTGTTAGTTTTTTAGGGCTAATGATGTTGGGTTAATTTCGTTACCCCTCTCAGCCAACTCTTTCCACAACATGACTTCTCCCATGGGGTCCTTGCTAATAAATTCTTTAATTGAACTGGTTTATTAAAATGAGTGTCTATATGATCATCTAGACACCCCACAGATGTGAGGAGAGACTATGAGTTCAAATGAGATGGGAGTAGGCAAATCCAGGTTTGATCCTGATCTTACATTGCCATAAAATCTAATAATAAAGGAATCCAAGTAATCACAAAATTAGGAACTGGAGAGAAATGAAACTTTAAGTACTTATGAAGTTTTCTTTTAGCAAATAATCAGTACTTATTTAGCATTGAAAAGAGAATTATTTCCAAGTACAGGAAGTAGAAAGCCATTGGTCTTCTGTCACTTTCACCTGCTCTTCAACTTCTTCCTTCACTGAATTTGTTCAGATGATGATTTAGCTCATCATCCCTATAAATCAATCCTCCAGTGACTATATAAACAAAATGAACACAGCAAAATTAAAATCTCCATGTTCTTGTAACAGAATGGCCCTGTTTTCTTGTGCATTTCCCAAGTGCTATAGATACTTATAATTCATTTATGTTGGCATAAATTTTATGCTCTTTAAAGTTATTTCTTTAATTTTTTAATTTTTGGAGACTATAATATAATTACCTCATTTTCAACTTCTAGTTTCTCCCTCTAAGCCCTCCCAAATACCCCTTCACTTTCTTTCAAACTCATGGCCTCTTTTTCCATTAATTGTGTGTGTGTGTGTGTGTGTGTGTGTGTGTGTGTGTGTATTTCAATTTTTCTGCCTCCTCTTCCATAATGTTCTCAGAGCACTGTGTGTAAGAGTTGTATAGAAGACTCCATTGAGATCGGGCTTCACAACTCTTGTGTTTTGATTGGTCGTAGTTTTCTGTAATGTTCTCCATCTATTGCAAAGAGATGATTAGAGGTGTAGAGGTGTAAAGGAATTAACACCCTTGATGAGAGGTGAGAACTTCACTTATATTTAGTGTAGATCAGGACTATACTGGTTTAGTAAAGTAGCAATTACAGGTTCTCCCCTATGACCCATGATCCTATGACTTCTGAACAGTTGGCTGTGTTTGTTTGTTTGTTTGGTTGGTTGGTTTTGTTCTTTTGAGAATTTCAAACAGTGTATTTGATCGTGTTCACTCATGAGCTCCTCCAGGACCCCCCTTCCATACACACCTGACTTGGTGTCCTTTTTTTTTTTTTGAAACTCAAGACCAATTTGTGCTTCTCCTTTATTCTTGGATGTGTGGCCTTCCACTGGAAAAACTATTTTCCCTTAAATAATTTCATTTGTACAGCTATAGCATATTACCTAGCAGACAGAACTTTTAAAAGGAGTAAAAAATTCCTTTTTTAAAATTTTTTATTTAATATCGTCTTCATTTACATTGCCAATGGTAAAACCTTTCCCGATATTCCCCCTCCCCTAAGACCCCCAACCCCTCCCCTTCCTCCTTCCCCCTGCCTCCACATATATGTCTCTTCACTCAACACACTCCCTCCTCCCACCCCCTTGGTTTCCCTTTGTTTGGACCTCTGTTGAGCCTTTACCTGACCAAGGACCATTCCTCCCACTGATGCCCAACAAGGCCTTCCTCTGCCACATTTTTGGCTGGAACCATGTGTACCCCTTGGTTGATGGTTCAGTCCCTGGGAGTCTTGGGGCATCTGGGTAGCCGAAGAAGTCATTGTTCTTCCCATGGGGCTGTAAACCCCTTCAGCTCCTCTGGACCATCCTCTAGCTCCTCCATTGGGGACCCCATGCCCAGTCCAATAGTTGGTTGTTAGCATCTGCCTCTGTATTTGTAAGGCTCTGTCAGGGCCCCTCCATAGACAACCATGGCATGCTCCTTTTGGTATATACTTCTTGTCATCCATAGTAGTTTCAGGGTTTGTTGACTGTTTATAGGATGAATCTCCATGTAGTACAGTCTCTGGGTGGCCTTTACTTCAGTCTCTGCTCCACACATTGTCTCCTTTATTGCTTAAAAAAATTCTTAAAAGCAATTTCTAGCAGCACCTATAAGTGTAATTGCTGGTCTGTACCCCATTTCCCATCCTGCAAACCTGCCTTGCTTTCTCTTGGGAGAAAGCTCCTACTTGGACACCTAGGTGAGACACCCATGCCTTTATCCCCTCAGCCTGTTGGGACCACAGTAAGCCTAGCAGCCTTGAGATCTGCCCAGTCCTTTTGGAGCTCCATCTTCCTTCTGATCCATACCTCGACCTGCAATTTTTGGAATGGCACCCCACTTTCCAATCCACAGCTCTGTCTATTTCCCTGAAGGCCTGCTTCCACTTAAGACACCAAAGATAACCAGCTCCATCTTCCAGTCCACACCTCCACCTGCAATCAAGTATCCGTACCTCCAAACCCTACCCCATAGCTCTGCCTGCCTTTTTGGAGGYCTGCTGCCATCCAAGATAACCAGTCCCAGAGGCATATTACTCCCAGAAACAACCAGGCCAGCCAACACCAGAGAGAATCAGGTATCTAAAGTCAAGTGCAAGAATATAATCAATAGGAGCCAACACAATATGGCACCATCAGAATATAGCTCTCCTACTACAACAAGCCCTGATATCTGTTTTTATTATTAAGTATTTTATTTATTCACATTTCAAATATTATCTCCCTTTCATGAGCCCTCCACCACATTACCCCTCTTTCCCCATCCATCCACTCCCACCTCATCTCTCTAGAATCCTCCTTCTCTGGGGCATCAAGCAGCATCCCTTCCCACTGAGGCTAGACAAGGCAGTCCTCTGCTACATATGTACAAAAAGCCTATGCATGTTCTTTGGTTGGTAGCATAGACCCTGGGAGCTCTGAGGGATCTGTTAGTTGGTACTGTTGTTGTTCCTATGGGGGTCACAATCCCCTTCAGCTCCTCCAGTCATTCCCCCTAAGTCTTCTATAGGGGTTCCAAGCTCAGTTCCATGGTTGGCTATAAATATCTGCATCTGTCTCAGTCAGGTGCTGGTAGAGTCTCTCAGATGACAGCTATGCCAGGCTCCTGTTTGTGATATCTTAACACACCTGAAGAGCAAGACTATGACCTTAAATCTCATTTTATTAAGCTAACAGAGGCCTTTAAAGAGGATATAAATAAATCCCTTAAAGGCACAGGAAAACACAATCAAACAGGTAAAAGCCCTTAAAGAGGAAACAAATAAATCCCTTAAAGAAACACAGGAAAATACAATCAAGCATGTGAAGGACATGAATAAAATGGTCCAAGACCTAGAAATGTAAATACAAGTAATAAAGAAAACACAAATGGAGGCAAACCTGGAGATGCAAAACCCAGAAAAGAGAACAGAAAGAGCATTACCAACAGAATACAAGAGACAGAAGAATCTCAGGCTTAGAAGATATAGAAAAAATTCATATATCGATCAAAGAAAATGCTAGATGTAATAAGCTTCTAATTGAAATCACACAGATAATTTGGGACAATATGAAAAGACCAAACACAAGAATAATAGGAATAGAAGAGRGCGAAGATTCTCAGTTCAAAGAGCCAGAAAACATCTTCAAGGAAAATCATAAACATCAGGCAGAAAATAGTTAAACACAGGGCTGATCAATCAATCAGAAACAAAGATAATACAAAGAATCAACAAAACCAAGAGCTGGTTCTTTGAGAAAATCACCAAGATAGACAAAACCTTAGGCAAAGAAACAGTATCCAAATCAACAAAATCAGAAAGGTAAAGGGAGGCATAACAACAGAAACTGAAAAAATTTAAAAAATCATTAGGTCCTACTACAAAAGACTGAAAAATGGAAATGAAATGGATGATTTTCTAGACTGGTAGCACTTACTAAAGTTAAATAAAAATCAGGTAAACCTTCTAAACAGTACTGTAACACCTATCAAAATAGAAGCAGTCACTAAAATTCTCCTAACTTCCCCCCCAAAAATCCACAAGGCTAGATCGTTTAACACGGAAATCTACCAGACTTTCAAAAACCTAATACCAATGTTCTTCGAAGTGTTCCACAAAATAGAAACAGAAGGAACACTGCCAAATTTATTCTATGAAGCCACAGTCACCCTGATACCTAAACCACAAGAAGACTCAATAAAGAAAGGGAATTTCAGACCAACCTCAATTATTAACATCAACATAAAAATACTCAATAAAATACTCACATACTGAATCCAAGAACACATCAAAAACATCATTCATCATGATCAAGTAGGCTTCATGCCATGGATGCAGGATGTTCAGAATACAAAAATCCCTCAGTGTAATCCACTATATAAACAAACTGAAAGAAGAAAGAAAACAGGATCATCTCATTAGATTCTGAAAAAACTTTTGACAAAACCTAACACCCTTCATGTTAAAAGTCTTGAAGAGAACAGGGACACAGGAGCATATCTAAACATAATAAAAACAATAAACAGCAAGCCAATAGTCACCATCAAATTAAATGGAGAGAACCTTCATCCAGCTAAAATTAGGGACAAGACAATGCTGCCCACTTTCTCCATACCATTTCAATATAGAACTTAAAGTTCTAGTAGAATAATAAGACAGAAAAAGGAGATCCAGGGGATACAAAGGAAAAGGAAGAAGTCAAAATACCACTATTTGCAGATGATATGATAGTATACATGAGGATAATCCAAAGTTCTACCAGAGAACTCTTATAGCTGATAAACAACTTCAGCAAAATTTCATGATATACTTACAAATAAAAAATGGGATGAAATAATTCATTCACATATGTGCTCCCAAATTTTTGTGGCCATTGACACAGATAAATATGTAACATATACTTTTTTTTATTCGATATATTCTTTATTTACATTTCAAATGATATCCTCTTTCCTGGATACTCCCTCCTAGAAATTCCCATAATCCCTCTTCCCTCCCGTTCCCCAATCACCCACTACCCATTTCCCTATCCTGGTATTCACCTACACTGCTGCATTGAGCCTTTCCAGGACCAGGGGCCTCTCCTTCTTTCTTCTTGGGCAACGTTTAATATGTGAATTGTTTCTTGGGCATTCCAAGCTTCTGGGCTACTATCTGCTTATCAGTGACTGCAAATCATGTGTATTCTTTTGTGATTGGGTCACCTCACTCAGGATGACATTCTCCAGTTCCACCCACTTGCCTAAGAATTTCATGAATTCATTGTTTTTAATAGCTGAGTAGTATTCCATAGTGTAAATATACCACATTTTCTGTATCCATTCCTCTGTTGAGGGATACCTGGGTTCTTTCCAGCTTCTGGCCATTATAAATAGGGCTGCTATGAACAAAATTTCTGTAGGGCAAAGAACATTGTCTAAAGGACAAAACAGCAACCAACAAATTGGGAAAAGATCTTTACCAACCCTATATCCGATAAAGGGCTAATATCCAAGATATACAAAGAACTCAAGAAGGAAGGCTCCAGATAGCCAAATAATGCTATTAAAAATGGGGTACAGGTAAAAGAATTTTCATCTGAGGAATATTGAATGGCTGAGAAGCACCTAAAGAAATGTTCAGCATCCTTAGCCATCAAGAAAATGCAAATCAAAACAACTCTGAGATTTTACCTCACACCAGTCAGTATGGCTAAGATAAAAAACTCAGGAGAAAACTTGTACTGGTGAGGATGTGGAGAAGGAGGAACACTCCTCCACTACTGGTGGGGTTGTAAGCTGGTACAACCACTCTGGAAATCAGTCTGGCAGTTCCTCAGAAAACTGGGCATGATACTACTGGAGGACCCCACTATACCACTCCTGGGCATATACCCAGAGGAATTCCCAGCATGTAATAAGGATTTTTAACTAAAAAAAATCGGTAGCCCTCCTTTATATAAATCAGTATCAACGAGCTGAGGAAGAAATTATGGAAATTACACCTTTCACAGTAGCCACAAATAATATAAAATATCTTGGTGTAACTCTAACCATACAAGTGAAAGATCCATATGACAAGAACTTCAAGTCCATGAAGAAAGAAACTGAAAAAAAATCAGAAGATAGAAAAGTCTCCCATGCTTATGGATAGGTAGGTTTAACAGAGTGAAAATGGAAATTTTGCCAAAAGCAATCTTCAGATTTAATGCCATTCCCATTAAAATTCCAATACAATTTTTTTACAGACTTCGAAAGAGCAATTCTCAACTTTAGATAGAAAAAAAAAAAACAGGATAGCTGAAGCAATCTGGAACAATAAAAGAAGATCCAAAGGAATCACTATTCCTAATCTCAAACTGTRTTACAGAGCAACAGTGATAAAAACTACACGGTATTTTTTTTTTTAAAAAAAAAAACAGACAGGTTGATCAATGGAATTGAATCAAAGACCTAGAAATAAACCCACACACCTACAGACACTTGATTTTTGACAATGAAACCAAAACCATACAATGAGAAAAAAAAAGAAAGAAAGCATCTTCAAGAAATGGTGCTGGTCAAACTGGATGTCTGAATACAGAAGAATACAAATTGATTTATATTTATCACATTGCACAAAACTCAAGTCCAAGTGGATCAAGGACCTCAACATAAAACTGGATACACTAAATCTAATAGAAATAAGTGGGAAATAGACTTGAACTCATTGAAACAAGAGACAATTTCCTTAACAGAAAACCAATGCCTCTGGCTCTAAGATCAACAATTGTTTAATAGGACATCGTGGAACTACAAAGGTTCTATAAGGCAAAAAATGCTGTTGATAGGATGAAACAGGAGCCTACAAATTGGGAAAACATCTTCACTAACCCTACATCCCACATAGGGCCAATATTCAAAATACATAAAGAATTTAAGAAATTAGTCTCCAACAAAATAAATAACACAGTTTAAAAATGGGGTACAGAGCTAAACAGAGAATTCTCAACAGAGCAATTATGAATGACCGAGAAGCACTTAAAGAAATGTTCAAAGTCCTTAGTCATCAGGGAAATCCAAATTAAAATAACCCTGAGATTTCAACTTATACCAACCAGAAGGTTAAGATTAAAAGCCCAAACTACAGCACATGCTGCCAAGGATATGTAGAAAGAGGAACACTCCTCCATTGCTGTTGGGATTGCAAACTTATACAACCACTCTGGAAATCAATCTGGCAGTTTCTCAGAAAATTGAAAGTATTTCTACCTGAAGCTCTAACTGTAGCACACCTGGGCATATAACCAAAATATGATCCACCATATCACAATGATACATGATTCACAATGTTCATAGCAGCTTTATTTGTAACATCCAGAAACTGGAAACAATCTGGAAACTCCTCAATCAGAGAATGAATGCAGAAAATGTAGTTCATTTACACAATGGAATCCTATTCTGCAATATAAACAAGGGCTTCATGAACTTTGGATGGAACTAGAAAATATCCTGAGTGAGATAGCTAGACCCAAAAAAAGACATGCATGGTATGTACTCACTGATAAGTGGATATTAGTACAGGATACATGATATACCCCACAGATCCAAAGAAGCTAAATAAGAAGAAAGGCCTAAGTGAGAATGCTTGAATCTTTCTTAGAAGGGGGAATAAAATTGCCATTGGAGGCAGAGGGAGGGAGGAAACTAGGTTGGAGAGGGAAGGGAGAGGAAAATGTGGAGCCAGTATTATATGTGTGGAGAGATAAGAAGAGAAGTCAGGGGTGGGGTGGGAAACTCTAGGAAGTCCCAGAGACCTGGCATGTGGGAGGCTCCCAGGAGTCAGAGCAAGTGACCTAAGCCAAAGTGCCTAACAGTGGGGATATGGAACCTGAAGAGGCCACTTCCTGTAGCCAGGCAGGAACCCCAGTAGAGGGATAAGGACAACAACTTACCCACATAACTTTTGACCCAAAATTTGTCCTGTTTCAAAGAAATACAGGAACAAAGATGGAGCAGAGACTGAAGGAATGGCCAAGTCATAACTGGTCCAACTTGAGACCCATCGCATGGGCAAGCACCAATCCCTGACTCCATTCATGGTACTCTGTTATGCTTGCAGACATGATAGGATAATTGTCCTCTAAGAGGCTCTACCCAGCAGCTGACTGAGACAGATGCAGATACTCACAGCCAAACATTGGACAGAGCTCTGGAATTTTCATGGAAAAGTTGAGGGAAGGACTGAAAACCCTGAAGGGGATAGAAATTCCATGGGAAGACCAACAGAGTCAACTTACTTGGATTCCTGGGAACTCTCAGAGATTGAGCCACCAAGCAAAGATCATACATGGACTGGACTGAGCCCCACCCCTAAGCCTCAGCACATATGTAGCACATGTACAGCTTGGTCACCATGTGGGTCTCACAACTACTGGAGTGGGGGCTGGCCCTAAATCTGTTGCCTGACTATGGGATCTATTCCCCAATAGGGCTGCCTTGTCAGGCCTCAGTGGGATAGGATGTGCCTAACCCTGCAAAGACTTTATGCACCAGGGTGTGGGGATACCTAGGAGTGGCACTCTTTCAGAGTAAAGGGGCAGGGGCCATGGAGGAAGGGGGTACCAGAATGGAGGAGCAGCATTTGGAATGTAAATAAATAAATGAATAAAAATTAAATTAAATTAGAAATATAAAAATTTTAAATGGAATTTCTACTTATCCTACAATACTTAGAAAAGTTATTTTTAATATATCAATTCTCTATATGTAATAGAAACTCAAGTAGCATGTCAATTTTCTTATATTAGGATTCTGCATTTATTGATACCTTATGATAACCTTAGCTGTAAAATATTTTATATTGTAAAAGAGCAAAATGGTCTTGAAATACTTTAATATCCTTCTCTATCCCTAAACCTAAAGCAGTTTCATCCTTATAGGATGAGAAAAGGCAATTGCAAACTCTCAAACTGGAAAGCCCACATTTAGTGACCTCTTCCCACCAGGCCACAGCTCCTAATCCTTCCTAAGCAATCCCACTAACTGGAGACCAAACATTCAAACACAAATGAGCCTGCAGTGCCCATTCTCATTAAAATCACCATAATTTGTTCCCAAATTTTTTCACTCTCAGAATGGGCTTCATTTTTTTCCCTTAATTGCCATACAAAGAAAAATAATGTCTTCCTATGTCATTTACCTTGGACTGATTCTTCACTGCCTTCCTCTTAGTCTCTTTGGTCCCAATTCCCAGTGAGCCATTCCTCCCATTCTGCTTTCCTATATGTGTTCTACAACCTTTCCCACTTTCCTCCTTTAACTCTTTCGTTCCCACCTCACTGAACTCTTCCCAGTTTCCTATCGGGCTCCACTCTTAATTAGGAGGTAGCCTTCATAAGCATTAACATTGCTTCATTTTCCCTTCTGCTGAACTATTTGTGCCTTTTTCTGGCATTTGAAAAGGACATTTGGGAAATTTTAGTTCATCCTAGAATTTAAAACACAAAAGAAGGCAAGCCAGACAGCCTTGCCTTCATAAAGTTTCTTTTGTATCCAGGAAAAAAATGTTATCTGTCGCATTGTGGGGGACTGGCAGCTTTTTCTTTTTCATGTGTGATAGTGGCCTATTGACGGACACATCCATACATCCATTGCCACACAATCCTTTCTAAAATTACAAAAATATCTGCCTGGTAGTGATTTTCTGTCTTTATGAAGGTGTGGTGGGTCAAGGTTAGATGGTAAACTTCTTTCAGTAATAAATACATACATATATCTCTTTCATGTGTTCTATTGCTGCCACTATTTACAAATCAATACATATTTATTGCAATCATACTCTGTGCTAACAATTTTTCTTAGACCCAATCAGAGTGTTGAAGTTAATACAAGTTGGTCTATACTCATGAAACTTGCCATACCAATGTGAATGTTGGCTGGGGAGCAGGCACAGTCTACTTTTATTACTGTAAGGATGCTGTTTGTTTTCTGTATGGTTACAAGTGATAGAGATTGTGTCTTACTAAAATGACATGATTGCCTCTATTTAATAAAATACTTGGCCAACAAATAGAATTCCCATTGGGAAGACATGTTCAAAGGAGTAAACCTAAGTTTAACACCAGAAACACCAGACTGTGTAGAGGGTCAGAGAGGTACGCAGGGATCAACCTAGTAGAAGATCACTTGGGACATGCCCTGCCAGGAATCCACCTGCACCCAGGAGCTCAGCAGTACCATAGCCAGCTGGGAGCCTACCTGTCAGGGGTCATCTGCCCTGCAGGGAGGTAGTTGGAAGGAGTCCCACATTTAGAGGTGAGTCACCACCATCTTTGCTCCTGTGACAGTGTAGAGGTGCAGACAGGTACACAGGGATCACCCTAGTAGAAAAGCGCTTGGGACACAGCCCACTAAGGTCCCACATGCACACAGGTGCTGGCAGTGGTGCCATAGCCTTGTGTACCTAGTCTGCTAGGGGATATCTGCTCTGCATTGAGTCCTGTGATTAGAGGTGAGGTCAACATCTTCTCTCCTGTGACTGAGCAGGCTGCTACAGCCAGGAACTCAGAGAACACCTGAGTGTAAGATCACTTGGGACTCTGTCTGCCAGGGCCTGACCTGCACCCAGTAGCTGTGCAACCTCACAGCAATCTGTGCTAGGGGAAAGCCAGTTGCCCAGGGGTGCTGAGATAGGCTTGCAGGCACACAGGAGGGACAAGCACCAGCTGTGACAGCAGGACCAACTAACGCCAGAGATAACCAGATGACAATAGGCAAAGGTAGGAACATTACTAACAGAAATCAAGGAAACATCCGAACCCAATTCTCCCACAATAGCAAGTCCTGGATACCCCAACACACCAGAAAAGCAAGATTTGGATTTAAAATTACTGCTCATGATGCTGATGGAGGGCTTGAAGAAGGACATAAATAACTCCCTTAATGAAATGCAGGAGAACACAATTAAACAGGGAAAAGCCCTTGAAGAACTAAGGGAAAACACAAAAAAACAGGTGAAGGAATTAAACAAAGTCATCCAGGATCTAAAAATGGAGGTAGAAACAATAAAGAAATCACAAAGGGAAACAACTCAGGACATAGAAAACCTAGGAAAAAAAGTCAGGATCCAAGCATCAACAACAGAATAGAAGAGATAGAAGAGAGAATCTCAGATGCAGAAGATACCATAGAAAGCATTAATACAACAATCAAAGAAAATGAAAATTTCAAAAAACTCCTGACACAAAACATCCAAGAAATCCAGGACAAAATGAGAAGACCAAACCTAAGGATTATAGTTATAGAAGAGAGTGAAGATTTCCAACTTAAAGGGCCGGTAAATGTCTTCAACAAAATTATAGAAGAAAACTTCCCTAACCTAAAGAAAGAGATGCCCATGAACATACAGGAAGCCTACAGAACTCCAAATAGATTTGACCAGAAAAGAAATCCCCCCTGTCACATAATAAT
>BDUI01000910.1:118164-151841 GCA_002335545.1 Apodemus speciosus
AATAAGGATACATGCTCCACTATGTTCATAGTAGCCTTATTTATAATAGCCAGAAGCTGGAAAGAACCCAGATGTCCCTCAATGGAGGAATGGATACAAAAATTGTGGTATATACACAATGGAGTACTATTTAGCGATTAGAAACAATGAATTCATGAAATTCTTAGACAAATGGATGGAGCTGAAGAACATCATACTAAGTGAGGTAACCCAGTGTCAAAAGAATACCCATGGTATGCACTCACTGATAAGTGGATATTAGCCTAAAATCTTGGAACACCAAAGACACAATCCATATACCAAATGATGTCTGAGAAGAAGGAAGAAGTGGACCCTGGTTCTGGAAAGACTCAATGCATCAGTGTAGGGGAATACCAGAACAGGGAAGTGGTAAGGGTTGGATGGGGGAACAGGGGGAGAGAAAAGGGCATATGGGACCTTTGGGGGGCAGGGAATCAGAAAAAGGGAAATGAAATGTAAATAAAGAATATACCCAATGAAAAATAAATTAAAAATGAAGATAAAATCCTGAAGGTAGTGCTTGGGGGGACATGGAATCACCCAAGAGATTATTTTCAAGAATTCTTTTTTTTGACACTTTCTCTACCCTGGTTCTCCAGGACACGATTATCCTAAATTGATAATTTATTGTATTTGAACTTTCATGTCTACCTTTCCTTCCCTCACTGGTTCTATTAGTTCTCTGCTCTGCAGTAATTGTTGCTCTCTAGATCAGAGGGATACCCAGGAAACCAGCATTCTCAAAGCCAGCTCAAGTCAGTGCATGCCGGCTACCCAGTGAATGCAAGTCATTGTCCTAGAGCCTAAAAGGCTTGCCTAAATATATGCATACTCTATCAGAGCAGAAAGATGTGTATACAAATTATTCTAGTATGAATCAAATTTATGTCTTGATAAAGGTAATAGCGGAGGTTTCTTCTTACTAGGAGATTATCAATGCCTCATCAAACAGGAAATAGTTGGAAGACAAAGACTATTTCAGAAGTCAGAGAAAAGCCTTGATAGTAAGGAGGAGAAACAGAAAAGGAGCATTACAGGCATGGGAGACTGCATGAGGAAAGGTATTATATTAGTGAGGGGTTCAATTGCTCAGATAATACACCACGATCAAAAGTAAATTGGGGAAGAAATGGTATGTTTTATCTAACACTTCCAAGTAGAAGTACATACTTCTGACATGAACCTGGAAGCCTCCAAAGCAAAAGCCACGGAGAAATGCCATTTACCGGATTTATCCCCGTGGTTTACTCAGATTGCTTTCTTATACAATGCCCAGGGTTGGCAGCACCTACAAGGTGCTGGATCCTTCCCTCACATGTCCATCATCAATCAAGAAAACATACCACAGGCTTGCTTACAGTCCAATCAGCTGGTGTTTCTCACTTCCCTCTTCCAAAATGACTCTAGATTGGGTCTATAAAGGTAGAGCTATATCAAGAGGTGAAAGGAAAGGTGATCGAGGCAGTAGACAAATAGCCCTGGGAAATTTTGTGAAGTAATATTGCTGAGGAAGTTTAACCAGTTTTTGTTTCATTTTTATAGGAAACAGAAACCCTATGTAAGTTGGTAAGTAGACAAAGAAAGCTTGTTTGTAGAACATGCTAGTCTTAAAGTGATAGGTGTCCGAATGTGTTATGGAATGGAAAAGAAATCTACATACTTTAAGATAAATACTGAAGTGTTCAAACACGTTGCACCCAGATTACTATAACAGCAAACATTTGCTACTCAGATATTACTATTTCAACTCACTCCTTAAAACACACCCCAAATTGGTTTGAACCATCAATTCCAATTGTAGAAAATTCATAAGAATGTGTGGAAATAACTTGTTGGAGAGAGGCACAGTTTCCTTTGCATGTATAGGATGGCTGGATAAGCAATTTCAGCAATAATGTTTTGAAATCATGATTTCTTAGCTTGATTCTGAGGACCCTGCCTATGAAGCATAACTCTAAAAACAGTAATGCCCAGGTACAGAAGGTTTTTTTTTCATCTTTTTGAGTTATTGTTACTACATGGTACCAGATGGTCCCCTATGCTGCACTCCTCTTATTGTAAAAATGCTTATTCTAAAGATGTGAACTTTCAAAAGAAGAGAACATGGATAGGAAATGTGTGGTGAGGACAGGGGGAGTGAGGTCAGCCACATCATTTCTATCACTTCGAGAGGGAAACAATTTGAACATGTGGGTTCCTTTATCCCAATATTGCTATTTTATGAATGCACCACACTTTCTATTTCTATATTGCTATGTACAATAATATGGAACTGTGTCCATTTACATTGTGACAGGACACATTTTCAATCATTGTCTTTTTTATTTGTGGCTTCATTTATCTTAAACATTTGTTAGTGCCTTAAGTGCCTTAAATGTGAATAATACCAGCCAGGGTGATTGTCCCTTTAAAGGAATGGGAAACGTGTAACTCATCATTACCAAGTTGTTCTTAGCCCGCCAGCTTGAGAGCAGCTATATTGATGCTCTCTCTGCATGCTTAAAGCAGACTTGATATTTTAACTATGGATCAAGTCCACATTTTATTTTTCACATTTTCCCAGTCCTTTGATCTCCCTTCCCCCTACAATTTAATGTATACATTAGATACTTTAAACAAAATATTCTCATGCAAATGGTCAAATGTGAATTGGGATTTCCAACAAAGGGATGGCCTGAGATTGAATCAAGAACTTAGCTTTACTTTGTTTCAAAAGATGGAAATTATACATCCATTGATGGTCTCTCTTTCAATAAGTCATGCACTACACCCTCAAGCCATGGCTACCAAATCTGCATATTTGTGGACAACTATATGAATATGTAGATTACAATTATGTTGGTCTAGATGCTGTACAGAATTCACTAATTCTCTCAGTTCAGCTTCAAGATGGCAGCAATTGTCAGGACAGAGAAGTTTAATGAAAATCCAGATTGTTTATTTTTAGGAACATTGTTCACAGAGAACTATGAGAAGTTTCTCAGTCAGTGATTCCTCATTCAAGAATCTGTGCATGATAAATGAGGGCTCTCTTATCTGTGATCAGTCACCTCAGTGTAATAATGAATAACACTTTGCACCACATTTCTTCCATTTGTTTATGTGTACCAATATTTGGATATTTTTTACATGGCAACCTTAACTCTGCCATCATTCTGGGGGCTCTTCAGTGATGTTCCCTAAGACATACATCTTTAATAGTCCATGGTACTGAGTTATCTGCAGTTTTATATTTCCTTTATAGTAGACATAACTACCAGATGTTTTCCTCGGTTTCATACAATCACTTGCTGTCTCTCTTCACTATAGACTTAGAGCTTCATGAAGCCATGGTTTGTTCTGTGCCTATCACACATTTTCCAGCACCCACCCATCTATGTAGAAAGAGGTATAAACTCAGTTATCCCAAGGCACAAATTCCACGAAGTTGGGAGTTACTTCTCCTAGAATTACAAAAGGAGAATTTTATTCTTAGAACATGAATTTTAAAGCCTCTAGGCCTAAAAATATCCATGTCAAAACATTAAGAGCAAGAAAATATTGCTATGTGCAATTTGCTCACAGCAAATTTATTTATTATGTGCTAGGTTTCCTGTTTTCTATCTGTACTCCCATGACATAATTGTATCCCTTTTGATCCCCAAAATCATGGGTTGAAATTCTAACTCTCAAAATGAATGTATTTGGAGATGGACCCTTTGGAAAGTAATTATGCAATAATGATGACATTCAGACAAACCCCCAATTCAGTTGGAATAGATTGCTTTCTTATACAAAAAGAAACAACTACACCATGTAAAAAGACTCCAAAAAGGGAGCTGTCTCCAGATAGGAAGCTCTCAATAGATGCTGAAATCTATCTATGCTTTGATCAGGGATGTCTCTATCTCCAGAACCATGAGAAAATTCCTTTCTGTTCTTTCACTAGCCAATGGGATTTGTCTTGGCAGCCTGAAATTATATGCATGCAATGTAATTAATACAAAATTCTTAATTGACATTTTCTTGTTTCCATGTTCTTCAGAGCTGACTATATTTATATCATTGATAACAGTATTTGAAAGCTTATGGTGGTAAAGTTAATGGGAAACTAAGGAAATAGTTCTTTCAGATCACAGCTAAAATTATGACAATATGAAGTTTTTTGTGTTACAAATTTTATTTATTATGTGCTAGGTTTCCAAAACAGATGGCATTGAATAAACAAGGGACATGAATTTGGTTATCATATTATTTCTGTCTCAATTTTAAGTTGATCAGGAGATTTAAATGGAAATTTCTGGTTTCTTTAACAACTCGGTTGTGTCATGTGATGTCTTTCTGGAAGCTGTATTGTAAGAGGGCATGTGATGTTTTGCTGAAAACAGACACTTGAAAGGGTGTGTGATGTTTAGAAAGAATAAAATGGAACCCCACACACAATCAGAGGAGGTGCTTGCATTGCTACATCATGAAAAGTTGCCTGGTCTTCACTGGTCTTCACTTTGCAGAGAGAAAATACTTCTAAACAGGGTCACAACCCCCTTTCCTATTGACCTTTTATCCCCCCTTACCTCTAGTCAGTGGGCTAGAGGTAAGTTGAAGCATTTAAGAACCMTAAAAAAGTAGGTTTTGAAAAAAATTAAGCCTACAGGAAATATTCTAGAAGATTTTATGTCTTCAATTGACATAAAATATGAGATCATAAAATGTGGGGTGGTGTACATTTGAGGCATTCTTTGAACCTTATGAAAACCATGTAAGATAAACCTCATATTGTTCCATAAATAATACCCACATTATTCCAAATGCTGTGTTTGGGATGTGGCTATATTTCTTCTTAGGCAAAAGTCAATGGAAGTGCTTAATTGATTAACTTAGCAATATCCCAAACATCTGGCGATCAAAGTTTTCTCTTATTCTCTTTTCAGGGAGTAAAAGCCACAGGTTTCAATGACAGTCAAGAAACTGTAGCCAATGGTTCATCCAAATAATGAGTTTAGAAATCATATGGGTCACTTTGACTTGTTTGATATAATTAATAGATCAAGAAGGCGTGCACGCTGTTTTAATTACGACAGCTGTGCTACAGCAGCAGCTATGAATAAGCTTATTATGGTACCATGTATTAAAAGTGTGTTGCCAGTGGATTTTATAATCACACTGTAAAAAGTTATTGGAGAATACAGCTACACCTCTGAACCATTCAATAAATATTAATAAAGCATTTATGATTTGTCTGTCATTTAAAACCTTATTATCTCCAATGCAGGTGCCAGGCGTCGGGTACCCATGAACCACAGTAGCACAGCAGTGTAGCAGCTTCTCACTGCTATTTTAAGTACTGTCCCTCTGGATTACTTTGAGAGTGGCCATTTTCTAAAGCATAACTTTTTCCAACTTATTCACTTTACATTCCTCTCCTTGCGCCCCCCCCCATTCCGGTCACCCCTCCCACAATCCTTCCCCCATACTCCCTCCCCTTCTCCTCTGAGAATCCCTGCATATTCCCTACCCTGGCACTTAAAGTCTCTATAAGGCTAGGAGCTTCCTCTCCCACCGAGGCCAGACAAGGCAGCCCAGCTAGTAGAACATATCCCACAGAAAGGCAACAGATTTTTGGGATAGCCCGCACTCCAGTTGTTTGTGACTCACATGAAGACCATGCCATATCTGCTACATATGAGCAGGGAGGCCTAGGCCAAGCTAGTGTATGTTGGTTGGTGGTTCAGTCTATGTGAGAGAGCCCCAAGTGTCCAGGTTAGTTGATGCTGTTGGTCTTCCTGTGGAGTTCCTATCCCTTAAGGGCCACAATCCTTCCTCCCATTGCTCCGTAAGAGTCCCCAAGGTTCATCTACTGTTTGGCTGTGGGTGTCTGCATCTGTCTGAGTCAGCTGCCGTGTGGAGCCTTGTAGAGGGCAGCCATGCTAGACTCCTGTCTGTAAGTATAATAAAGTATCATTAATAGTGTCAGGAATTGGTGCTTGTCCATGGGATAGGTCTCAAGTTGGGCCAGTTATTGGTTGGCCATTCCCTCATTCTCTCCTCAATCCTGTGTTTGCATTTCCAGAGTACAAGTTTGCACTCCCACCAACAATGAAGTGTTCCCATTGCTCTACAACCTTGCCAGCATGTGCTATCACTTGAGTTTTTTGATCTTAGCCATTCTTACCAGTGTAAGATTAATTCTCAGAGTTGTTTTGATATGCAGTTCACTGATAACTAAGGACTTTAAATATTCCTTTAAGTGCTTCTCAGTCATTTGAGACTCCTCTGTTGAGAATTCTGTTTAGCTCTGTGCCCCCTCCCACTTTATAATTAGGTTATTTGGGTTGTAAGAGCAATTTTCAACTTTATATTAAAAAAAAAAACAGTATAACCAAAACAATTCTGAAAAATAAAGAACTTTGGGAGGAATTACCATCCCTGATCTCAAGTTGTACTACAGAGCAATAGTAATAAAAACTGCATGATATTTGTACAGAAAAAGAAATGTTGATAGGTTGATCAATGTAATTAAATCAAAGACCCAGAAATAAATCCACATACCTATGGTACTTGATTATTGATAAAGAAGCCAAAACCATACAATGGAAAAATGAAAGCATCTTCAACAAATGGTACTAGTCTAATGGGATGTTTACATGTAGAAAGATGTAAATAGGTCTGTATTTATCATCCTGCATGAAAACTCAAGTCCAAGTGGCTCAAGGACCTCAACATAAACCCAGATATACTAAATCCCATAGAAGACAATGTGGGAAGTAGCCTTGAACCCACTGGTACAGGAGACAATTTTCTGAACAAAATGTCAGAGTCTCAGGCTCTAAGATCAACAATTGATAAATGGGGCCTCATGAAACTGAAAGGCTTCTGTAAGGCAAAAGACACTGTCAATAGAACAAAATGGCAGCCTGCAGATTAGGAAAGGATCTTCACCAACCCTACATCTGACAGAGGAGAAAGAGAATACTTTACTCAAATCCTCTATCTGTATTTTAAACTACAGCCACATGCAACATATATATTAGCTACTGACTGTGGTTTTTATTTTCTAGACCATGCCCAAGGAAGTTTTGGCCAACTTTCTTTTAATTCTGTTCTTTCATATTACCAAATATATTTATTAAAACAGTACATTTACCTGAAGGAGAACTCAGTAACCATGAATTGCTTTTAAGATTCTTCAGCCTCTATGTTTTCTGTTGGGAGAATGGTCAAATTCCCAAACCATCCCTTTCAATTAATTTTTTTTCCAAATGTAAATTAGCAATAAGACAAAAAGAAATTCTTTCTGAGGTATGTGTTCTGGGATATATGCAAAATGTTTACAATTACAGACTTTGGAAAAACCATTGCAAAGTCATATGTATGCTTATATTTTTCAAAACCGACTTTAATAAGTTTACTTAAATGCTTTAACCTCCCTTCTAGCCCACCAGCCACCAGAGGTAGTGAAAAGGCAAGGTTAATAGGGCAAAGTAAGATGTGGACCTGTTTAGAAATAGTTTATTGGAGAAAATACAATCTGCCTTGTCAGGATACCAGCAGTTCAGTTCACATGAATTGGCAGTCTTAGGATCCACTTGCTAACACTATTCACTAATCAGCAATGGCAGTTTGATCCAGAAGAAACCATTAGGCTCTACCAATCTGCGCGATTCCAAGAAGAAGCTGCTAGAACACCACCAGAAATTCTGTGTGTTTCTCTCTATAAAGTCATGAAAAACAATGACCAGCAAAGAGTGACATGGCAAACCAATATCATACAGCAATGTCCACTATCTGTTGGGTTATATTTATACCCTTTCCAAACTCTGTGTTCTCTCAAGTGTCTGGTCTAGCAAAATATYACATGCCCCCTTTTTCAGGCTGCTTCCAGAAAAACATCATGTATCTATCCTCAGAAAAATATGCTCCCATGTATCTGCTTCAGCAAAAAGATCCTCTCAGAAGACAGTTTCCAGAAAAACATCACATGACATAACTGAGTCTCCAAAGAAACCAGAAATTTAYACTTTGGTCATGAAAGGGATTCTTATTAATACACAGAAAAATCTGAAATTCATTTGCAAACTATAGCTATGAGAGTAAACTGCAATAACAAAGTAAAATTATACTTATGTCTTTCCTTGTAATGTGTTATAAATTAGAAATAATGAGAAACTTGTAATTTTCTTTAATTCTTTTACTTCTCTGGAAATAATTTCCTTTTCTTCCATTTGAAACAAACCCATCCATCATCATGTTGGTATTGTTAGGCCAAATAAATACAAACTATTAATATCTCCCTCATTATCCATAAATAAATCAGTTAAAACCTTTAATGTTCTCAGTTTAGCTAATATATTAGTTTAGTATTTCTATTATTATGACAAAAGCAGCTTAAGTCAAGAAGGGTTTATTTTGGCTCTCAGTTCCAGGTATACTCCATCATGGTGGCAAAGTCAAGGCATCAGGGGTTTAAGGCTGGTGGGGGAGAGTGAATGAGTGACAGAGAGAGAGAGAGAGAAAGAGAGAGAGAGAGAGAGAGAGAGAGAGAGAGAGAGAGAGAGAGAGAGAGAGAGAGAGATTGTCATTCTGCTTGTTTTCTTTTTTATATTCCATACAAGAACTGTTGCTCTGACTGCCTTTTCCTTTAACGTTCTCTTGTATTGTTTTTCTGTCCAGGACCCCAGACCATAGACAAGTGCTCCAAATATATAGGGTCAGTTTTTCCCACTTCAGTTACCTCACAAAGGTGAGCAGAGGATTTCCTGACTCTAGAATCAATCAAGTGGACAGCTAACTATCATAGCCAAATGATAATTTCTACCTTAAACACTTAAACATGGCTCAGCAGGTAAAAACACTTGCTACATAATCCTAGAGACCTAAGTTCAATCCCCAAGACCCACATGATATTTGATGGAAAGAGCTGACTCTACCAAATTAATCGTTTTTGTTTTAAACTAAATCAGAGATTTATTGCAGTTGATTTTTTTCCTGTGCAGTGTTCATACATTTTCCTTGTCTTTCATCATGACCAAACAAGCCAGAACAGACCAAAACAGAGATGTTTTCTAGCATGGATTCTGTTCTCAAAGCTTTCTAAAACCAGAGACACTGATCTTGGCATGTGTTTAGTGTCTAGTTTCTTAGGTAATATGGCAGAGAAAATTATGCTTTAAAATAGAATGAGAGTCAGGGAAAGAAAACAATACAAACTTTCCTAGTGCAAAGGCAGCCATTTTATATCTAAGACAAGTTCATGTGGCTTCTACGTACCTTTTGGTTTCTTGATGTCACTTATGGTTAATATGTACAATCTTGAATTCTTCTATATATATTGAATATACTTAGACTTGAATGGACAACTTTTAGGGTTCCCAAGGAGAAAGTTATTCTGTACTGGTAATGGTGTTAAGATCAAGGACAGTATGAGAGCAACAATTCTTTGTGTTTTGTTTATTTGTTTGTTCATTTTTGTTTGTTGCTCAGTTTCATGCTATTCTAGGGGCAAATGGAATGATTTAATTGTGATGAGTTAAGAGACATGACCTCTTCCACAAACTCTGTCCATCCCCCCCCCCCCATTTAGCTGATTGACATAAAGTTTATAGAAAAAAAACCCTGTGTATTTAGGTGCTGAGAGATGTCTCACTTAGTAACATACTTGTCTTGCAAGCATGTGAGCCTGATTTTGTTTTCCACAACCCAGTAGGGTATTACTGGAATCCCAGCACTGAGGAGTCATAGACAGACAGATTCCTGGAGCTCAGTGTCTAGGCACCTAGCCTACATGGAAAGCTACAGGATGGTGAGAAAGTCTGTCTGAAAAACAGGTGTACAGAATCTCATGAGTAACCTCTGAAGTCTCCCTCTGTTCCCCTCATATGGGCATACACACATACAAATAAAAAAAYGAAATGAAATCATGGGATGGTGACATGACTCAGCAGGTAGAAACACTTGCTACATAATCCTAGAAACCTAAGTTCAATCCCCAAGACCGACATGATAGTTAATGGAAAGAGCTGACTCGACAAAATTAATTACTAACTTTGGCACACATGCCTTGGCATCCATATATCCACATTCACAGACATTCTTATTGAATTTTTATTAAATTCACTTATATACATATGAAGAAGAAATAATTTTAAATAAATTATATATATATATATTTATAACCTTCAATGTGATGGTTTTATTTATGCATATATTATGAAATCTTTAGCAAGGTAATTATAATGCCCATGAACTCACACAGTTATTCTGTGTTTACAAAGGGTTGAAGATATTTAAGATTGACTCATACGAAATGCCAAGTGGGTAATCTAGTGTTATTAGTCACAGTCATTATTATTACCTGCTATACCTTATCTCGAGAACTTAATGTCCAACAGGTCTGATTCTGTATCCCTTGATCAACATGTCCCTTCTAAAGGTAAAACTGTATATTTTATCAAAACCTTTGTCTCCTTTTTAATGAAGTTTATGTTTATGGAGTTATGTTTAGGAAGTGAATAAGGCATATTTGTCTTCTATTTCAGAGATACATTGAGGATCAAATATAAAATCCACAAACAACTGCAAATCTGCCTCTCCTTTCTGAGATGCCATTGAGTACTTTTCCTGGGATTATCACAATGAAGACAGCAGATATTTATGTGTCAAGCTGAAACTATCATGGAAGACTTTTGAAGAGTTACACAAATAATCAGTAATATCACTTGATTGTTTTATCTAGGTGTGATTTCAAAGCATTACACACTTAGGTGTTATTACTAGTCCAAGGTTATTCTTAGTGGAAAATACAAATGAATGGAATTATGAAGAGGAAATCTTCTACACTCTAAAATTTGAAGGAAACTGTTCATAAACAAGTTCTTGTTTCAAGACTGAATTTATTACTTAACTGACATATGTGCRAATCATAATTCATTTTAGGAAAATTTGGGCAATGGGGAGTTTTCAGAAGCTAGAAAATTTTATAACACTGGATAGATTTCTTAAAATGAATTCTTTTAAAAGCTTTTTTTAATCCAAAAAATATTATGTATGATTCTTTTATAATTTTCCAATGTCCTCTTTTGCTTTCCATGCATAGAAAACATTCAACTTTCAGTGTTATGAGGTTCTGAAGATGTATATTATGTGACTTATCTCAAAGAAATTATGAGTGCCATTACTCACATGAACAGATGTACTCTAGCTGTACTTTTGGCTACTTTATGAGTTCTTTTCAATTCCACCCTTCTCCACCCCTCTTCTTCTATCCTTTCAACCTCCCAAGACAGGAGAGAAAAAAGGATTGAGGAGAAAGGAGGCAAAGACATTGTTAGATTACTTTCTGCTGATTAGGACTGTTGAGTGCCTTGAGGCAAGTTTGATCTTCACAGCTAGGATAACTAATTTCTTCTTTTTGGCTCTTCACACACACAAACTTGACAAACTGCAACAAACCAAAAACAACATTAACAACTGTCCAACCAGTTTCCCCCATTGGGGCTCTAGCATTTATATATCCTATGAAAAAAATCCCCCAAATTCCAAACATCACATACTTGCAGAAATTATCTGCAGCTGGCAAAATCATGCCCTGATAGAGCACAAGGCAAATCATAGTCACCTGCAGTGAAGCAGTCCCACATCCCTGCACCTGGGATGTTACAATGAAAATATATTTCCATAATATTTCTATGTTTTTTAAAGAAATCGAAAATCTTACCACACTGTTGTGTGTGCCTTATATTCCTTTATATTATATTATATTCCCTCTTATATTATATTCCCTTCTGTGAATAATTTGATTGTTCCACCAACCTTACAACTCTGTAGTGGTCTCCAGTTTCCATGTAGGGAATCAGACACTGACAGTTCAGTGCTAAGAGCTCAAAACTGGGAGGTGGAGGAATCAGAATCTGGATCCAAGATAGAGGCATAGTCAAAGATTGAGAGCTGTGCCAGAATGCTCAAGACCCTCAGCCTTGAGTAAGGACCAATCCCACTGTAGCAGTGGACACTCAAGAGTAATGGAATAAAGTTGAACAGGTGGCTTCACATTTATTCTCCTGAAGCTCACATGGGGTCCACAGTTCCCTTATTGCAATCTCTACCCTCTAATTTCAGGGTGATTTTGTAGGTCTTCCCCTTTCATTGTGTACTCAGTGTCAGTTGTTTCCTTCCAAGCACCTCTAGTACTGCTGTAAACAAATCAAGGCCTCTGGGGTCACACTTGCTAATCTCATCCACATATGTAAGTGTTACAACTCCCTTCTTCCTGATATGCTTGAGCAAGGGTTTATCTTCCAGACATGTTCATATAGGAAGGCATCATTCTCAGTGCCCAGCATCAGCTCTACCTGGCTCATCTGATATGGCTCCCATCTAGTGGCTTCCATTTCTGCAGTCTCGACAAAACACTGGCATGCCCCAAAGGTACTGTTCAGAATCTTGACTCTTCTTTCTCCCTCTTCTTAGGACCCCCAACATTAGAAATACCCTATACCTGCCTGAACCCCACCTGAGGATCCTAGACCTTGTGCATGTTGTCTTATTTGAAAAAAAAATGCTGTAGTTTTGATTTAGTTAAGACTCTTAGTGAGTTACCTAATTTATCCCAATCAATCTTAAATGCCACAGCATGTACCCTTAAAGAACAGCAAGAGAGAGTTGGGACATGCCAAAGGGAAAGGGGAAAGGGAAAGGGAAGAGGTCCTTTGATCACAGAACAGGTTGGAGTAAACAAGCCACAAGCCAAAGAATATAATGGCCACCAGAAGCTAGAACAGAAAAAGCATAAACTTAAACTGAACCTCCACAGAGAGCCAGGGCCTGTGTCCCTGTTAGTATCTTGATTCCAGCTAAGATATCTGCTCTTCAGAACAGTGAGACAATGGTTTTTCTTGTTATTCAAAATTACCTCATGTGTCACAATTTATTTCTCTGGCTGTTACCAGCCAGAGAAAACTACTCCAAAGTCTTCAGTCTTGGTCAGATTTTATCAACTTGAAACTAGAATCACCTGGAAAGAGGGGCCCTCAGCTGTGGAACTACCTCCAGCTGCCTGTGGGCATATCTGTGGGCATTCTCCTGATTAAAGATTGATGATGAAGAGTACAGCCCATGGTCTTCAATGCACCTATGGGCAGGTAGACCTAGGTTGTGTAAGAAAAAAGTCCTAACTTAATCTGTCTATATTCAAAGATGGCGTCATTTTTCAAAGTGCCTGGTTGGAAACTACAAACATCATGGGGATTCATGGCTCCCTTTTGTCCTGTGTGTGGGAAAGAGGAATCCAGGCATCTAAGCCATTAGCACATTTTATCAGGTTTGGGAGGACTCACCACATAGGATTAGGCTAACTCTATTTGACATTCTCTCAACATCTGTCCTGTGCATGCTTTTGAGTTTATAATTGTGTCAGTTTTTGAGTTTATAATTGTGTAATAACATCCATAAACAACATAAAAACTAGGATGATACTGGTAATCAATACCCAGTACTTTCCTTCTTTATTCCATTTGCCAGGAAGCCCTACTTACCCTCAGTTGAGGATCATAGTACATCATTTACCTGTTTTCCTTTTTTAAAAAATATGATTTTGCATGTGCTTGCATTCCTAGAAGTATATCACTTTGAGCTTAATTATCTTAATTTCATTTTAAAGGGTATCATGTTGCTAAGATTTGGACTAACTTTAAATTTATATCTCTAAGTCTTAAGCATATTCATGTTACTACGGTGATGGTTTTTGCCTGCTGTATAATTTGCATAAGTGACTGTGCTACAGTAACTCATCTGCATCTGTGTTGTTTCTATATTTTTCTTTTGTGACTAATGCTGCTGTACTTGCTCTTGGGCATAGCTACTGTTACATGACTTTGGGGAAGAACATACTTAGCACCAAAATTGCTGAGTCATTTTCTAATCATTTCTAAGTGGACCTCTTATCTCTGTGTGCACCTCTATCATAGTCATCTAAGACACCGGCCTTGGTGCCTAAATCCCCATAAAGCATATTTTATGATCCCAATGTAACATCAATTTCTCCCCTCTCTCATTATATTCCAGCCATACTGACATTCTCTCTGTTCAYACAAGTCCTGTGTTCTGCTCTACTTCAATGCTATTATGTGTGGGCATTTTTTAATGCCTGGACCATCCCTCCTGTGTCTCCAATGTTCAACCTTCTATTTCACTACAGTCTTATCATAAACCTCACTTTCCTTAAAATAAACGTGGCTGACCACACTTTGCATTGTTGAATCTCCATTTATTCTCTCTTACAAAATTCTTCCACTACTTTATAATAGGTAGCACATGTTGTGTCATTTATTTCTTTTTCTTCTCTAGTCAATAAAAACTCAAAGTTCAAGRATTGCTATTATCTTAGTCTAACAGCATGCCAAACTGCCTGCACTGCACAGACCAAAMCACAAGGAGCTGCCAGGAAGCTTTTTTTTTGAAAGATATAAATAAAGAATATACCTAATTAAAAAGAAGGAAAGAAAAAATGAAAATCTAATAGAATTCTCCACTAAAAATAAGAAATAAAATAAAAAACATTATAAAAAAGTTGTATTATAGAACAATCTATTTTAAACCAAGAGTATTTGTCATTTAATGAAGATTTCTTAAACCTCTCCCTTAATAAATAAATGGATAGATATATGTGCTCTGGAGAAAGGTCTTAGCTACAGTGTTCTATAGCAATGTGGGAAGAGATTGCCTCATACATGCAAGAATGCTATTATACCTGCTCTCAACACTCCACACAAGAATAATCAAGTTTGCGACAACTTGGTAAAGTATCAGCTTTCTCTCTTATTACCTGCTCTGACACCTTAGCTCCTGTGGACACTTATCCCAATTAACAACTCTAACCAATCTGCCTGGCACAATGGAATCCAGATCTCTAATTCCTCCATTTCATTCATTATAACTTCATTCCCTACTTTATTGCCTGCATTAATTATAGCTATATTCTTGTGTCTTTGTCCACTGCAAACAGGCTGGAGAGGCTCCCCAATTCTTTAAGTTATGGCTGCTGTTCACCCTGAGTCCTCCCCTATATTTTGATCAATCCCAGTGTTTTCCTTAGGGTTCCTGTCCATACTTAACCACTGGTTTTATTATGGTTTGGTTTGAGCAATGCTTTCTTTATGAGAATGCCATGCTCAGAGGGGTCTAACTCCATGGTGTGTATTCACTCATCCACTGTTGTCTACTATTTTGTTAATCCAGTTGCATTCACTTTAGACTGGAGTCCTGGATCAGATCTATCTTGACCTCTGTGAAATTAAAATTAGCACTTGGATAGCATTTAACCCCCTTTCTCTTCTCAGAATGTTCCTTTTGCTGGGGCAGAGGAATACACATTTTCTGATTCTTATACCCATTCAAAAATCAGATGTTTGCTGCAGGACACAAGGCAATCTACTGGATGATTTTTTCTTTCTTTTTTCCCCATAAAACATGTGTTCAGGAAAGCAGCCCATCATTTCCCTTGGCCAATTGTAAAGCTTGCCTATAATTTACAAGTAACATAGTCACAGCATATGTGTATTTTGTGAACCACGAGTCATCAGGGCTTATATATTAGACTTTTAAAATCACTAAAATTGTGAATAGAACTTGAAAACTAAATATGAATGTGAATTTCAGTATCACTAAATTGCAAAATCCCCTAAAGGCTTACATTTTCAATGTCTCCTTAGGGGATCTTTTTACCATCTCCTTATGCTTGAGTATTTAAGAGAGTTTAAGTTATCTTGGAGAAGCATCAGTCATGAACCACAAGAGAAGTTCATTGGGTCATATGCTTGTACTCACCCCCAGCCCCCATCATGGCCAGATTCCTCTTGAGCATAAAACTAATTCCATTCATGCTCTGGGCCAAGAGCTAATCTGCATAATATATCTTGCCTTGCCCAGATGCCAAGAATGGATTAATAATTTGATGTGAAGAATGGCAAACAATTCTTTGCAAAAGTTTCAACTGTTACAGCTTTAGAGGTGCTTCAATTACAGATTTAATAACAACTAGCATGTTGGTCCAAACATGTTTGGGTCACAGGAATACATATCATATAAATACAAAATTTTGTATTTAAAATATGGTAATAGTGTCCAATATTTAATGCATCTTGACAGGTGGTCCAAGGGATCTATGGATTTATTCATGATCACATAAAAACCCTTAACTGCCATTGTTAGCACCAAGCCCATAACCCCATAGGAGGTCTTCTGGAAATACTTTTGAGTTTTTCTGAGTGGAGCACATGCTTGGATGTGCAGAGTGGAATCAAAACTGGGCTAGAATTATCTTTGGCTCTCTGTCTATTATCCTCACATCTCACAACCCTTCCATTCCCAAAGCACATTCTTATAAAATGCATAATTATTTGGTTCAGGTGTTATCGGAAGGCCGCTTCTGGGACATCAAAACAAGAGTTAGAATGTCAATTATTTGTCTGTTCTGAGAAGCTATGCTCATCCCACCAGCATCTGTCACTAATATTGAGCAAGTATATGGATCTCAATAAGGTTTTCACTCAGAAACTGTGTTTTGGCAAGGGCTAGAAGACCACAACAAAGTGGCTGGAAATCTCTTAGGAAGAAAACATTTGAGTGTAGATGGTTTATGAAAAATGACACGCTGTCGCAGTTTTTCCAAGCAAATTTAACTGCCTGTCATGCAAACAAGGGTTGCCATGGTAAGCAGTTTTTGGAATAGGTAAACCAAATAACAGTGAGATAGAGCATGTGTGAAGCTCCTGGGAAAGGGAAGTTCAGGTTGCCTGGAGCAAGAATAACTTCAGTATTTAAAATCAGGAAAAGTGCAACACCCTCCTCCCTAATGTGATGCCAGCAAGTATCTATTTTTCTCTGTCAGGCAATTTCCTTCCGAAATGATTAGCATAGGAATCACTAAGGTTTAGTTGAAGAAAAGATTGAATCAGAGTACTATTGTTAGTCACTGGTCAGGACACTGTTTTGTGTCTAGGGTGGGGATGAATGCACATTTGCATGTTTCTGTGCAGGCACATCCCTATGCGCATGCGTGGAGGCTTACAGTTGGCATCTGTCCTCTTCTCTCATTATCCACCTTATGTGTTAAGACAAGATCTCTCTTTATTTGTCGTGGATCTTGCAAATTTCGTTGCTCCAACTGGCCAGTGAGCATCTGGTTTTGTCCTGGCTCTGCCCATCAGTTCTGGGTTTGTAGACTTATTCCAATTTCAACAATTTTTATGTGGGTCTGGAGGATCTGTACTCCGTGTGTTATGCTTATACTGAAAGAACAGAGGCCATGAACTATCTCTCTCCAGGCCCCAAGTTGTTTTTTTTTTCTAAATAGCAATAACAATAATAAATAGTAAACAAATCTAACATGCATTATTTTAATACCAGATTGGAACACAATTTCAAGTCAGATCTATCCAAACATATCCAAAAGATAAGGTATATAAACCCCAAAATTCTGATAATGCTAGGATAATTACTCAGTCTAACCCCTAATTATCTCTAATTCAAATGGCATCATGCTACTTGACTTGATTTAGCAAAATCGCTTCCTTAGGCAACATGTATCAATGTATACAAAACTTTACTGAACACTTCTAGGCAATCTTCTCTTTTTCTAGATGCATCATTTCACAGTGTTTCATCTACCTCAAGAGCCTTTCACATCCCCTATTGTGCTGCTGGCTTCTGCTTCTAATCATGAAAAACTTCACCTCAAAGCCTTATGCTTCCATCACCTGCCTTGGGCAAACATGTACCTAGTAATATCTCTCATTCCATGTCTGAAACCCTCCCCTTCAATATTGTGAGCTCAGCATGAGCTAAATTGGCCCTTTGTACATAAAATCTTTTGAATGACAGGAGTTGGCTGGAGACAAATCAATTTATGTTCAGAAATTAAAAATAAGAAAAGAGAATACAGAAATAGAAAACACTACAGGATCCCCAGGAATACAAAGCAGATAAGATTCGGGGCTGTGACGTTCTAGAAGTGCAAGGTGGTAGTTTAGAAGAAATAAGAAGGTGGATTAGGCTATCCAAACTAGAGCAGTCAAGTGAGTCAACAATTGTTAAATGGAACCATGCAGTTGAGAAGGGATTTCTGTCTCCTGTATCCTTACAGGGAGAAACAAGAGTGCATGTACCTGGATTGGAGAGCCATGGTCATATTCCTAAAGAGGGGAGAAATGGGCAGCATAAATTCTCCTACAGCTGGAAGAGAACTAGTTAGAAATCTTCTGAGCAGGCACCATCATCCTCCCTTTCAGACCTTGGCTTCCTAAAGATGCTGCTCCATAGGGAATCCTAATTTCAGGGAAGAAAACACCACACTCCATGTAGGTGGCTCTCTTTTTTCCATCTTTATAGTCGTTTCCCAAATGCTGCATTATCCACCTTTGTTCAGCATGACGCTCTGTTTATTTGCTGCCTATGAGCTATCACATTTGTACTTTATTTTTATTTGTACTACATTGTTTATTATCTCTTCTGCTAGATTGTAAACAAAGGGCAAGGATCTAATTGCACAGTTTATCATGTTTCCTTCACCTTAGATGGGCCACTCTGCTCTTGTCAGGTAAAATGCTTATCAATACAGACCATCTGGAAAATAGTTGCAGACCC
This sequence comes from Apodemus speciosus, assembly GCA_002335545.1. Lineage (NCBI taxonomy): Eukaryota > Metazoa > Chordata > Mammalia > Rodentia > Muridae > Apodemus > Apodemus speciosus. The sequence goes on from BDUI01000910.1 coordinate 136,801, forward strand.
TGAGTGAAAGGATCCTACCTTTCTCAAGATCTCAAACTGTGCTATGACCTCAAGCAATTCCTCTGTAGATGTGTGTATATTATCATGTGTTAGAGCAGAGACAAGTGGGTGTGCTAGTGGAAATGATGAACAAGATCACAGGGGGGAATTGTAGGGTCCCTGAAATAAATGTTCCAGGGATGAGATGTCTGTAAGGCCTGCCAGGCTAATCCTAAGGATACAGCTGCATATATCATTGAAATGAAAATATATATCGCAACCAAATTATGTTTTCTCTACATTTCTCTGGGAAGAGCCATATTCACCAGAAAAGTTTCCTTTACAATTCAGAGAGAAAGTGGTGAGTAGTGAAGGCCTGTGGAGTAGGGTGGCCCAGTGTGACTGGCTCAAGGAGTCGGCAGCAAAAGTGGTAGCCAGAGGGGAACACCATCACTGAGGATGGGTCAGAGTCACAGGTTTTCTGAAATTGTACTAAATTAGAGCTGAAAAATCTGCCTCCTCCCTACACAGACCCACAAAACCACTCCATACCAAAGTATCTTAGGGCATAGTGATATTTATTAGAAGCTTCAAGACTATGGCGACAATCATCTATTGGATTTTCAAAATGTCCAAAGCAAAATAATTTCAGGGACATCATGATGCCATATAGATCTAGGCTGTTGGTTCTCAGAGTACTTAGAAGTGGAATGGGCCAGAACAGAGCCCTGCTTACAGGATCCAGAGGTATAAACTTCACTGCTCATGGGCACATGAGAAAATTAGAATAAAATGATAGTAGTGAATAAAATAATTTATTAATTCTGCTGTGTCAAGCCACACCCTTAAGGTTCTATACACTTGATCCACTCTAACCTTTCACAATTATATGCAATAAGCACAATCATTACCAATCTTCACACGGGATAAATGAAGCTTATAATGATAATAGGACACATCTAAATTCATAAGAGCAAGCAGTTGAATCTGGATGACCCATAGGTCACCTGTTTAAACACAGTACTCACTGACTTCCTAATGGTTTTGTGTGGAGCAAGTTTCCTCAATGTAACAGTTATAAGGCAGCCCATAGATATCCTTGAACCTATTCTTGTTGAGTTCTGGGAGTAAGACTATGACTGTAGCACATAAGGAAGCCACAGCTACACTACTACCCTCTGAGAGCAGAAGGGAAGCAGCCTTCCTAGGGCCGCAGGTGCACTGAGGAAGAAGAGGACATTTTGAATAGACTTGCACTATGAATGTAACCTAAGCAAGCCACTGTCACATGACTTCAGTTAAATACCAGAACTCTAGAACATGGGAAAACAGATCAGGTCCCCTGTTCTGCACAATGCAGCCCCCAGAACTGACTATGTTAGGACAGACAATCAGTGTACCATTTTTTTTGTTCATTTGTTTTTAATTTGACACAAGCTTGAATCATGTGGGAAGAGGGAATCTCAATTGAGGAATTGTCCCAGAGGTTTGCCTTCAGATAACCTGATGGGGAATGATGTGGGAAGGCCCAGTCCACTGTAGGTGGTCCCATCCCTTAGCAGGCAGTCCTGAGAGGTATAAGGAAAGTAGCTGAGCAAACAATGGAAGAAGATAGTAAGCACACTTCCTCATGCTCGCTGCTTCAGTCCCTGCCGGGAGTTACTGTCCTAACCTCCCTTCATGATGGTCTGTGATCAGGATGTGTAAATCAAATAAACCTTTCCCTCCCTAAGCAGTGTGTGATATATTAATACACCAATAGAAGCCTAACTAGGACAGTGTGATATGGCATGATGAGTTGACGGTTGTCAAAAGCAGAGATCCAAAGGAAAAAATGAGATAAGGTCAGAGCTGCATCAGCTTGTAGGCTGGCTTAAAACTAGTTTTTTTTTTTTTTTTTTTTTTTTTTGAACTTGACCTGCGCTTTATGTCTCCTAAAACCAGAAATGACAGTTACAAAGGAAAGCGGAGTCATCCGTTAGTCTCTAGAATTCCCGGCCAGAAGGGAGATAGTATGAAGCCATTCTTATTATTCTGTAATTAATTAGATATTTTCTGGTCTTATCTAAACTTTGTCTCTCTTAGGTTCCAGAAACATTCAAACCCTCAAATTGTTTGGTAGGTACATGCTATTTGTTGTTTTAAGTGAGGCCCCAGACTTACCATATACTGAAGGAATGGATATCTCCAACCTTTATCTGTAGGTTGGAGGAAACATTTAGCTTCCTTCAGTCTGAATAGTCCTATATAATTGGGCATTTTTGTCAATGAGCCATTAGAATGAGAAGATGTTAGTCATACCATCAATATAATGAGGATTATAATACATTATTGGGGAAATATACCCCATACTTAATTGTTTCTTGGTATATTCATTTTAAATTTATCTTGCTTTACAATACATTTTAAAATATCCTTGACTTTTAAAATAAATAGAAGCCTAACTCCTATTGTTTAAAGATCATGTCCTTTAAAGAAAGGCCAATTTCTTTCTTATTCCCCTGTGCAGCTCTAAAAATAGTCTAAATTCAGGACACTATAGAATTGCCATTAATAATTGTTGTTGCTCCGCATAAATTAGGGGCTCAAGAGATATGATTGCCTCTTTCAGGTATTATAGTTAAGTTCAGTAATATTGTCCTACCAGGAATAACCTAAAATAAATTAACCCATTCATCTAATAAAATTGGTGASATAACAAATGTGTAGGACTTAGAGTCCAACACTTTATAATGAAGGTATCTTTTCTATACAAACTGAATATAAAAGAAATGTTAAGACATTAACCATGTATACATCTAACTGACTTGCCATTGAAAATAATATAGCATGAAGGCTATGTATCTATCTCCCGAACCTTTTATGGCTCCACTTACAGTTTTGCTTTCAATATCTCTTTTAGAAATTTGGCTTTTATGTGCTTTTAATTTGGTAATACATTTTCTAGTTTATGGCATTTTTAATTCAAGAAATTATTAGAGTCAGGGGAATACTCTCTAATGGGGCATGTTTTGCCCAAAGCTGGTCTTGAACTGCAAAGCCCCCTAAGTGTGTAAACATGGTTAGCTTCAGAGAGTATTGTCCGACCAGGCCACCTATGTTGTATGTCTCCAAATGCCAGCTTCTCTTTCAGGATTGTCCTAAGAGGATCCCATTTCTTCCATCTGCAGGAAATACAGGGCCTTCTCTTCAGAGAACTGAAGCTTGGTGTTCATATCATTGAGACCTATGTAATAATGCACAGAAAGAAAGGAGGGGAATTTGCAGGCAAGGTCTATAGCTGTGATCTGTTTGTGAATTGATTGCCAAAGTGTGAAGTACAATGGCAGAGTCCGTCTGTTTTCCTATTGTATGTGTTAATGTGCCTAACGGCTAGTAAGCATCAAATTCATTTAATATGCGAGAGAAATAAAAGCCATCTATTTGGGGGACATTCATTTTTTTAAATATGAATGTTTCTTGGTAAATTGCAAAGGAAGAAGCATATTCTGAGCCTGAAATGCATGTAATGACAGACTAGTCTAAATTGTATAAAGATGAGACCTACAAATCGTCCATTGAACCATTGTGTGTCACTCCCTACCCTACAGGCAGCAGGCCCTCTTGATGTTCAAAGCCTTAGGAAACTGAATGGAAAAGACACGAGTCCTGGACACCAAAAGCAGTTGAAAGCTCCTGTATTTATTAAGCCTAAAACCCATATGTAAATGAAATAAAAAGTAATGATGACATTTGACCTACAGAATGCTGTGCCCATCTCAAAACTGTTTTGGTTGTCTGTTTTTGCAACTTTTTCATATAGAGAGCAAAAAATAAGTTAGATGTTTACTCAGAAGTGGCCCATCCATTCTTTTGTTCCACCTCAACCTCAAAGCCCTGTACTTCATCACTCTAAATAGGAAGAGCATTTTTACATTTTTCCTATGTCTTCATTTAGTCTATTCAGGTGTGGGTCTAAATTTTAAGTATATTTTGTAAGTATTCTTTTGCATTCCCTGGGTTGAGCCATTGTACAAGGCCCTTGTTTAAGGCCACTGTCTCACAATATTGTATTAGAGAAACTCAAAAGAAGACATAAGTGAAAGGCAGATAAAGATAGGGCTTAGGAAACAAGGGGCCATCGAGGATTCTACCAAGAGATTCAGTGCTTTYCCTTGGAGACCTAAAGAGTCCATTTCCTTGCTACACTGATGGTTCTGCTCTAGGAGAAGGTCTTATCTTTGGGTTAGATTTCAGATTTTGATGAAGCTTAAACTGTGAGGTAAATCTTTGCAGTGACAAATCATGTTGGCACAGAGGAAAACCAGGAGTTAGGCCTGCACAGATCCCTGGATGCCCCCAGTTTATTGTAAAGCAAACTTGGTAGAAACCCTGTAGGTAGAGTCTTCACTCATCAGTGCACTCAAGAAAAGCAAATCCTCATATGTGGTACATATGTGTACATGACACACTAAAATAGTTCTCTCAACCACTTCCTCAATTCAGCAATTTGTTCCTTCATGCAATAAGCCTCAAGCAAACATCCATGGCATACATAATACATTTTTACTTTGGTCAACCAAGACAAAGACATTTTGTTAGATGAATCAAGTATGTTAAAGACCATTACCTACCTGGAGTTTGTAGCCTTACCTGAATTGCTTACAGCTTAGCTTTTATTGGTGTTTAGTTGGTTGTAAAATTAAAGAAGCCCTACCTACTTTGATTATTTTAAAGTTAAGCTAGAAATAGATTCACAGGGAAAAATCAGTTAACTATGATGCCAAAGCAACGTTCACTTATACAAAATTCTTGCTCATTGCCACAGCCTTTTTCTATCATCTTTCTGAAATTCAGTATGGTCTTGAGAAGTCAAATGTTTGCACAAACAAATTCTGCCATCAATTACTGCTTTAGCTCTTGCAACCCTTCTTCCTTCAGCATTATTGAGATCTCTAAAATCGCATTGCCTGGTCTATTCTGTGAAGGACTTCTGACAAATAATTGAGAAAATACCTACTTGGGAGATCTTGCTTCCATATGTTCCTTACTCGGGGCAAACATTTGAGTTTATTCAATTCAATATGACATAGCTCCCTTTATGAAATAGTAAGATGTTTGTGTAATAGTGTGTAATATAGTCTATGCATGATACATGAATAAAGATGAAGACCCTTGATAGTCTGGAACTTCAAACATCAAGAACCATCATCAGAGTCCATCTTCTTCCATAGCAGACTTTTCTTTCCTGTGTAATATGCACTTTGTCCAGGCTTTGCTAAAAGTCTGGGTTTCATCGTTGGACTGACACTAAGCATATCTGCAAATTTTAAATATCATTATTTTTGATGGCTATTATTGTAGTGGATGGAAAATGATGCAGATCTACACAATGGATATAGATATAAATTCTCATAAGTGACCCCACGGTGGTGAGAGCTTCCTTAAATTTCTTGTAACTTTCTAATGCATTGAGGGTAGAAATCTCACTGTTCAGTCACAAGCATGTTTGGCTGCATTGTTGTGATCTTTATGCTTCATTTCTAYAGACAACCTTTTGATTAAATCTACAGATTTTATTTCTACCTTATAACCTCTATGTGTCTGATGACAAGGTGCTTCTTGTCATCTTTTAGAGAATGTTGTGTGTGCCAGGGGTAGAGTGCAGTACTTAAGCATCCCTGAAATGTTTTTTTTTTAAATTGTATAACTGAGTCCTACTAATGAAAAGAGAAAAATGATAAGGACCTCCAAGTAGATTCTAGGAAATAATCAGATAGGCTAGGTACATTCTAGTTTCACAATTTGGAGCTTGCAATCACCTTCTAAAGGGCACTAACAGATTCTTACAAATTACTGAGTTCTCCAATTAATATGCCCAACATGACAATATGACTGATTTCAGCTTGGCTTAGCAGGCCAGTCAACCAGGAATGTGTGACTTTGAGACTTAGAGAGCTCACAGGAACCCTCTTTTCCTTTCCCCACTACTCCTCAGAGCCCTGGCAACAGCCTAGGTCTAATTAGAACAGCTCAGTGAAATAAAATTCCTATCAGAATCCTTTCACTACTTGTAACAATGGAAAATTCTTTTATGTCCCCAAAGGTAACTGCTACCTAGAACAGAGACATTTTTTTTAAAATCTACATCAGCACTTTCCAATATAAATATGGTCATGAGCCATACAAGTGCAGCTTTAAGTACGCTRGAAGTCACAGCTTTAAAATGTGAAGAGGTAAAATCAATAAGAAATCAAATGTCTTCAAATCATTCTGTTTTATCMTATATTTGATATAAATCATTGCTTCTTTTCTGGGTGTCTTCAAAATTGGTGTCTATTTTGTATCCACGGCTATTGCTGTTTAGTAGCTACCACAGCCCAAGATTTTTCTCCCTGATAAGTCCATTTCATGGCATCTACTACTAAGGTACAGGGTTCCTTCATTTTGCTTTTATTTTCAGATCTTGCATATTTTGACATGCATTTAATTTTATAAAATGGACTTTAAATGATATTGATGAGAGATACCAAGTTTTATTATATGGAAATGTTCATAAGTAGAAAGGGCTTGTTGGCTTCTATCAAAAAATATTCTGCTGAATATGAAATGTAGGCCCCAGATTTTCCAAAGAAAGATTGAAGGGCAAGTAAAAGAAGAAATGACATATGTATTTCATGGGTGTAGAGATGTGCTTTTTCATGCTTACATGAAAAATAGGGATTTTGGGGGGCAGACTATAAGAAATGTTACCATAGAATAAAACAGTCCTTAGCTGTATTGTTTAAAAGATAACTATTGAGTGCTTCCCTTCAGGCAGTCAGGACTGAACAACTCACCAGCAAGGGTTGAGCCAGGATAAGTGTCAAGAAGCAATGAGAATAAAAGTCACAGAGATTTGGGGGGTTCTAAAAGACCTTCCTTCTAACCTGGCAGCCTCCTTCTGTGGTCTAGCGTTCATATTAGCAGAAAGTACGATGTAAGCTGCAGGGAGGGAAGCAATCAATAGACCTTTCCAGCTGTGATGCCAATGACCTATTACAATGATTAGCATGGCAAGATTTCCCTAAAGATGCAATAGTGGCACTCATATATTAGCAGGCACCAACAGACGTCTAATTGGACTTAAGGCTCACACAACAGGAAGAAAATCATCTCTGGTGCTGGAAACCCAGCACATTACACAGGGCTAGTGAGCTTGGGGATCTTAGAAGAGAACTGACCTTCATCACTTTRCAGCATGATTTCTAACYGTGTTTTAAGTTCTTCACCTTATACCCTCATCAAAGAAGCTTTTGTTTGCAGCAGAGACTCTTACAGAAAGCAGAAACTGGTAATAATGCAGAGATAAACAGATCATGCGGAGCCCAGGTCCAGTGCATACTTGAGCAGTATGACTCATGCAGACAACAATCAGGAAACACCCCAGAAGAAGGGGCAGAAGATTGTAGGAATCAGAACATCAGGAAGTCTGGTGTGAGACTGTGACTCCTGAAAAACGGCAAGGGAGCCTCATACATGATACCACAACAATATGGCTGCCTAAGCAAGACCACTAACTGTAATATCAATGGACATGCTGACTGAGCAATGGACAAGGCAAAAAGCTCATGAGAGTCCTCAAACCAAAAACTTAAGGCAGAGGGAGCATTATCCTCTCTCAGAAATGAGCCTCCTAATTGGTTATCCAATACCAAGTGCTCAGTCTGAGAATCATCTACACACATACAAGTGACACCAAACTAAATGGACTCAATGCATTGTATTTAAATATTTATGTATTTAGATATGTGAAACAATAACAGAAGAAGTTGCTAATCAGTTTGAAAGTGAGTGATAGGACATGGGAGGGCTTAGAAGAAGACAGAATAAGGAGGACATAGAAAGGGGGGAGGGAAGTAGAATAATTATAATTTGATTTTAAAGTATTTTGAAAATAACACCAATCTTTAACAATACCAAATAAAATACCTTCCTTTCTTAAGAACTTCAAAATATTTTTCTTTCTAAGTTCTATTGTCTTCCCTTTTGCTGAGCCAACTTGACACAATCTTGAAGTAACAGGAAAATAAGAAGAGAGCCCAGATGCCCAGAAATCTTCCCAGTAACTTAAAAGAAATGTAACTTTAATATTTTCTTATACCTCCATTGTTCATTCATCTAATGCCAGAGAGCCTCAGTAAGCCTGGGACATGGGGGCAAATGCCATAAAACAGTGCTCTTGGTAGTGATGGCAAGCCTGGGACCACACCAAAACTGGGTCCTAGAAATTCTTTCGCTGGTGTGTCATAAATACAAAAGCATTCTGTTTGTCTTCAACATGGTATTCATGAGGCTGTCTGCATATGGAATGGAGTGGGTTGTGCTTTGTCTTGTATTTTAATGTCTCATTTGCTTAAATACTGTAATTATTTATCAGTATCAATATTGTTAGCACACTTATTCCAAACTCACTTTATTCATATATTTTACCAATAATCAAAGTAAGCGGGGATTCATAAATATACATTTAAAACCATTGTTCCATAAAATGTTTGTGAACCCCAAAATTACCACCAAGGAGCCAATTCCAATGCAATTGCATTAGGGTCCCTTTATTCAATCTCAGCTTGGACCATACTACCATCTCTTGTGCAGAAGAATGGGAGGGGGCCTCAAGCCCAGTTTTAGGCAAGCATTATAGAGGTAAGAAGGGAGTACCTGGCCTGGTACACATTTGATTGTGTGTGGGGCGTTATGGCCTTTAACGTAAGTGGCTGTTGCTGGGAACCAAACCATAAATTTAACTTCTGTTTTCCCCATGATTGGTGGTTGTTAGAAAGTGAAGTGTCAGGGGCGGGCTTGTAACCTGAAGGTATTGGTTTATTAGGAAATAACCTGGAAACTGGTGTTAGATGCAGGTTTTGTTGGGGATAACCTGGACACTGGTGCTAGGTACCAGCCTATTAGTTAACTTGAGTTCAACCCGAGGTCAGGTTCTCTACGATGGAGTCTGAACCAAAAGATTTTGTCTCTCAAAACCTGCATGTGAGTTATAATTATAGCTTTACTCATAATTGCCAAAAATTGAAAGTAGCCAAGATATCTCTCACTGAGTATGTAAACTATGGTATCGTCTAAACAATGCAATATTATTCAACACAATAAAGAAAAGAGCTATCAAACTTTGAGAAGATATATAAAGACCTTAAATAAATCTGGAAGGTCTACTCATTGTGATTCTAAATGTAGATCAATCTGGAAATGGCAAAAGTGTGGAGATAGGTGTGTAATTGCCAGGGGTCAAAGGACAATAATTAATTAATTTATTATTAATTTAATGATGAATTAATAAAGTACAGAGGATCTGGAGTGAAATGAATCTACTCTGGTACAAAAATAATATAAAATTATCTAAGCCTATAGAATATACACCAAGGTAACCTAATGTAAAATATGAATTATATGGAACTAGAGAGATGGCTTGGCAGTTAAATGTGCTGATTCCTCTTCCAGAGAACCCAGGTTCAATTCTCAGCTCACAAATACCTGTAACTCTAAGATCTGACATCTCACTCAGACATGCATGCAAGCAAAGTACCAATGCACATAAAATAAAAAATATGGATTATATGATGGTGGCTATGATATGCTAGTGTGGGCTCATCAAATACAGTCAACTTATCATTGGCCCAGTTTGTGCCTGTGTCTATAGCAGGGCACAAGCAGGAATTCTTTGTAGGTGCCACATTTTCCTATGCATATCACTATTGATCTAAAACTGATCCTAAATAACCACTGTCTCTTATGAAGAGATGCTAGAGTAACACAATTCACCCTTAGTTGAAGATGGTGGTTCACTCACTCATTACAATCTATATCCAAGAGTTGATCCACTGTCATTTGTTTAGTTTCAAATATAACGCTGTGATGCAAGCTAAGTAATGGGGAATTGTGTATAAAGCTTCATTCTCAAAGACTCTAACTCTGAGGATGTGAAGTAAAAGCCAGAAGTCTGAAACTTCAGCAGTCGTAGATGAAATTGAGAACCACAGGTAAAGAGATGCAACTCCATCTGGGCCGATGTTCGTCAGTCCTACACACTGACAGGACTGTGTAGTTTGCTGCTTTTGCAGATGGATTAATTATTGCTGGCAATGCAGATGAGCTTAAGGTCATATTGGTTAATAAGCGTTAGTTCCTTATGTGGGTAGGTTTTGATTAAATGGTGCTTTTAATATTTTAACATACTGCACTGCCTAACCAGACATCCAGCACCTTAAGAATCAATGAATAATTTGCTTTTTAGAAAGAGCAATGAAAATGTTTAATAGAAGGAAGTTATGGTCATTCATCCTTAATCATTTGGTTTTTTTAAAGATGATAGCTGTGGAAAGTGAAAATAAATATAGATAATTTTCATCAATTTGCCCCATCCATTCAGCCTATTTAATATTGGCTGAAATATTCCCTGATTTCTGTTACTAAGGAAACATTCCTATTGTTTGAAATGAAAACTTTCCATTTAAAAATAGCAACATTTTTTTCCTCAGAATCCTTATGTGGTAATATCCATACAGTGGTTTATCAGCTCAGCTCCATCAACATGGTGTTTTAAGCATGTACTTACTTCACAGGAGAACTGACAGCAGGCTCTGACAGCTTACCTTTATTCTAATGAATAGAAAGACTATGGGAAGAAAAATCAGGAAGTGGAAGACTGAGTCAGAATCCCATGGGCAACAATGGCTCCTCCTTCTGTTGTTTCAAAATTCAAGTTATCAGATTGCTKAAAAACAACTATCATACGTTCATAATAAAAGCAAGAAGTACAGTGACAGTGACCTGACCCTGACCAGAAATCCTCCCGTGATGCTTACTGGATATTATAATCCTATTGTTATGACAAAGGAGAAAGAAAAATAAACCAGATTTAGATTTCAGATATAACTTATGACAACTCAAAGCTATCATACAGAAAATATAATATTTATTTTAACTTGCATAGGTAATCTTTTTTGATATATTCTTTATTTACACTTCAGATGATCTCCCCTTTCCTGCTTCTCTCGAAAATCCCATAAGCCGTCTCCCCTCCCCCTGTTCCCCAATCAACATAAACATAATAATGCTTATGTTAATGCTATCAAAAAGTGGCAATAGACAGATCTGTCATTTCTTAAAGAATTTAGAGCAAACATCCATTATCTGCAGTATCTGAACTTGTCTCTGAGTCTCTGGACCATTAGCTCCAGCACTGCCTTGATCTACAGTTACTATCAACTATTCTCAGAAGATCACAGTGTGTATTTCTTCACGAGTACAAGGTTAATGAGAAAACAGGAATTAAGAGCAACTTTAAAATTTCATAGTAACAGGAAGTTGAAGGTATAGGAAAACCTATGCTGAAAAGGTTACAGAATTATGTCTTAAATAACAAGTTGAGCTATATTTCTGTTTACAAAAAAAATTAGATGTAATTACTTTAATTAAGAAAACTAAAGGAAAAGAAAGACAACAACCGGATCCTCTAGCACACTGCACAGGAATAATTTCTACTAACACACTTCATTTTTATTTTCAAAGTACTTTTGAATGATTCTGATGTAGATTTCACATACTACTTTAGCAAACCTCAACACAAATCATATTTTTATATCATTCGTTTGATGCACCTTTTTCTTTTTTGGTGTTATGTAGTATGCCAGAGAAATACTGTTATTTATTTGAACATTTCTTTAATATGGGCTCTTAGGCTTCTAAGCTTCACAGTTGAAAATAACACTACAATAAATACCTTCATATACTGATTAGCATCTACATTATTACTGCAAACCTCACATACTAAAAGTATCATATCTAGGATGCTGCACGTATCACTGCAGGTGTATTTTATACAATAAAATACATTCCCATAATGTACACAGTTTCCATGGCTCTCCACGATGGATGTGCCAATTTACACTTCCATGCCACTTTTAAAGATCTGCTCTCCTCACGCCTTRAGAGAATGGCTGAATTTCAATGCCTTTCCACGAGAGTGCCCTATACCAGTGGTTTTTAAAAGCAGCAATTAAATGAGGTCAAAAGGAAGAGCCTGACTTAATCTGTGAAAAATATGACTTTACTGTTAATTAACTGACCCCAAAGCTTAGTGGTATTTTTCCTGATTAGCTCTTAGAGCCTAAACCTTTCCTGGTGCTTACTCAAGTTGCTCTAATAAGGGACATGTGCAGCCATCATTAATTGCATCGGAGATTCCAAATCAGACACAGAGTCGTTGACCGTGTCCTTTCTTTGGAGTTTAAAACTTACAGTTTCCTGGGGACTGACTCCTTGCCCCTGTCATATTTCACAAGAGACATTTGCCCGAGTAAACTGGGTCAAGGAACATCTTTCTTTGGAGGGCCAAGGTTTAGCCAATGGTTCATAACAAATAACTCTTAACTAATTGTTGATAACATTTTGGTGTGACAGTGTGCTGTGTCACTGTTGATTGCCCAGAATGGACTTAACAACTCTCTTCTTGCTGGTATCTTCCTTAGCATATAAAACCAGGTGAGGAAACTATATGGGAGAAGATGCTGAGTGTGAGCCCCAACTTACAGATCTCAGGTAAAGAAGTAATGGTTCTGAATGACCCAGCTTAGTTATACTTTGTACACCAGGCAGTACTCACATCCCTTGGGGAGTGGTCTTGATCTCAACAGATTTGTGATTGTTTACAAGACACATGCTTGATCTTCCATTCTCAGGCAGTRTGCCATTTAACCTCCTTTTCTTGCTTCTTATCCCCCAGAAAGTTCCTCAACTGCATCCTCCCAATTTTTAGTAGAGCATCCTCAGTTATTCTGTACCYGTCTCTGTCTCTAACACTCAACACTAGATAGTTTTCTGTCAACTTGACACAAGTTAGAGTTATCTGAAAAGAAGGAGTATCAATAGAAAAAAACTGTCTTTGTGAGATCCAGCTACAGGGCATTTTCTTAATTAGTGATTAATGGTGAACAGCCTTGCCCATTGTGGTTGGTTCTATCCTTGGGTTGGTGGTCTTGGGTTCTATATGTCAGCAAGATGAGCAGACARTGAGAAGCAGACAGGTAAGCAGCACACCTTCATGGCCACTGCATCAGTTCCTGCYTCCAGGTTCCTGYCCTGCTTGAGTTCCTGCCCTTAGTGCTTTTGATGAGACACTAATATATGGAACTGTGAATGAAATAAACCCTTTCCTCCCCAAGTTGCTTTTGGTCATAGTGATTCATCCCAGCAAATAGTAACCCTAACTAAGACATACCTAAAAGTTACTGTAAAYAAATCCTGTCAGTCCCATTTGAATCCAGTGAATCAACTAAGTGAGGCTCACATGGGCTCATAGATTCTGAAATGACAAGCACTGGTCCTCATAGGTCTGCACCAGGTCCTCTTAGTTTGGTGTTTTGTGAGACTCCTAACAGTGGGGTRTATCTCTGACTCTTGTCTGCTCTTGAGACCTTTTTTTCTCCAGTTGGGTTATCTTGTCCARCCTTGATTTGAGGGATTTTGCCTTTTCTTGATGTATATTGTTTTATTCTGTTTGGCATTCTCTTGGAGGCCTGCACTTTTCTGAAGAGAAAACTGARGGGGTTAGCTCTTGGGGGGGAGAGGAGGGGAAGACTAGGAGGAGTGGAGAGAGGGGAACCTGGGGTTTGACTGTATWGTGTGAGAGAAGAATCTACTTTCACTTATTAAAAAGGGAAAAAGAAAAGAAAGAGAAAGGAAGAAAGGAAGGAAGGAAGGAAAAAAGGAAGAAAGAAAGAAAGAAAGAAAAAAGAAAAAAGAAAAAAGAAAGAAAGAGAAAAAAGGAAGGAAGGAAGACAAAGAAAAAAGAGGAAGGAAGACAAAGCCATCATTACTCACAGCCTCCCACCCCACCTGATCTCGTGCCTGGACATCATTATCTTGGTTACATTATCCAAATCTCAATCTCAGAGCCTTCATTGTCTTCCCATCTGTTTTTAAATCAGTCACGGCCCCCCTTGTAACCTACTTCGTGCTATGCTTGGATTCCAATTCTGTTGCTTAGTGCTATTATGCTGAACAACTTTCTTGTTTATTCACTATGAGGATTTCAGGGCAATGGGGAAGATTTAAGTCTTAAAATGCTTGTTAGCTTCAACTCTGATATAAGGAAATGCATCTAGGTAAAAGTACTTTTATCCTGGCTCTGTTTCTCTTGTCTTACAACTTTTGTTCCTCCTTAGGTTACATTGTACTTCTCTGAACATGACCCAAGTTATGCAATGGTCATCTGGAAAATTCTCCTGTTGCTCTTCCTTCAAGTGTTGAACACAGTTGTGTGGTTTCCCACTAGTAAAATATTAGTTAACAGAATGTGTATTGCCATTCTGTCATACTCTGTTCCCATCTTATGTCTCCTGGAGTGAATCTATCTCTTCTTGGCTTGTAAAAGACTTAGTCCCATGCCCATGTCCTGAGCAATCTTTGCTTCATTTATTCATCCTCTTTACTTTTGCAATTCATCCCATGCAGTGGTTGCTACTATGTTTCTAGCCTTAGCATTAGAGCTGCATTTGTATGCATACATGTCTGTAGAAGGCAAGTTTAAGTGCACAACTTTAAAACTAGACTGTCAACACTCTCCCCAGTCCACCTTCCCCTCAGAGTAAATGCCTCCATTATCCAGGTACTCAAGAAAATATCCTGGGTGTTGTCCTGATTCTACTCTCTTATCTTCCTTCAACATCAGGCATATGGACTTGAAAGTTTCATCTCAAACATACCCACAATCCAAACCACCATCACAAACTACACAAATACCYGTGCTACTGAGTTTAAAGACTTTCCCAGAGTTGCTTACTTGCTGTCCTTGCTTCTATTCTGTCTTACAGCAAGCAACAATTAAGACTATGACTCCCATGAGCTACAGATGGTTAAGAGCATTTGATGCTTTTGCTTCTTAGAATCCACTCATGACTGCCTATAACTCTAGTTCCAGGGCACCCAACATCCTCTGCTGGCCTCTGACAACACAGTGCCCATGTTACACACACACACACACACACACACACACACACACACACACACACACACACACACACATATAT
>BDUI01000910.1:155826-170358 GCA_002335545.1 Apodemus speciosus
CCAGAGGTTGTTTTATGAAGGAATATTTCCAGGCTGTTTCCACAGTCTCCAAGAGAGCTGAATCCAGGTCTTAGCTATGAAATTTAAGTAGCTGCAGCCGGGCTCTTTGTTATCTTAATGTCTGGGAGGATGGAAGCATTGCATTAGTCCCTGGGAATTCTCCTGGGATGATAAGTGCACACTATCAATTCAGCTTTTAAAAGGGGTCCTAGGAACCCCAACTCTGGAATGGCAAGCATTTTACAGACTACTGAGCTGTATCCCCAATCCTCACTTCCAAGATGCTTTTTCTTTCTTTCTTTYTTTTTTTTTTTTAAATTGGAAAGCTAGCACGCACAGGACTGAGAACCTCAGTGGGGTTTCTCAGAACCACAGTTTTAGTCCAATTCTTCCTGATTCTTCACACTGTTATGACCATTCCTTCCCTCCTCCTAGTTAGAGCAGAAGGTGCTCACTGTAGAGTGACATAGGGCTTCAGTGCTAGGGGATGGTTGGTTGAGAGAGCAGAGGTCAGTCTTGGTACTGGAAAATGCTCATCTATAAAGTCCCAGTTCAGGAGAGTACTTGGGAAAAAACAAAACAAAACAAAAAATGATAATAACAACAACAATTTTTAATTCTGTGACCTTGCAATTTTTGTTAAGGTTGGAAAGCTGTTAACCATCTTTTCAACTGCTCTTGGTGTTTTTTCTTTGTGAGCTGAAGTTATACATATATGAAGGTGCTTTAAGTTGCCTTACATTACATATGATATATTGTAATGTATGCTATATTGCAAATACCTCCTTTTCACTTTGATTTACTGTAAACCATGCCTATTGCTATGTCTTCAACCCTACCAGCTTTGTTTATCTGTGAGATCTAACCTGTCCAAATTATCTCCAATATATTCTGATCATTTTTATGTCTTTCGTGTATCACCTTTGTATTTTTTAAACAGAAAGCTTTAGTGAAGTATAGTTGGCAATGGTAAGATTTACCTATTTAAATGTACAAGGTGGCACTTTCTGTAGGTCTCTCTACAGTTATATTCCCATCAGTCAGATATCTAGCTGTGGGTCTGCTTGCTTGTCTCTCTGTGATCACCGGTTTGAAATGTTGCATTATTTTTCAAAGTGACTATTCTATTCTACAGTTCTAGAAATAATGCTTGAGGTTTTCATTGCTCTATGGACTTAACAAACCACCATGATTGGCTATCTTTTCTTTCCATTATAGCTGTTGTCATGGGTGTGAGGTCATAGTGTATGACTTAAATTTACCTTTCTCTAAGACTTTGAACATTGTCAGTTTATTGCCCTTTTGTTTATGTTTTTGCTGAAGTAGCCATTGCTATCATCCGTGCATTTTAAACTGGGTTGAAACCTTATTTATTTTCTATTGTAAGAGCTCTTTGCACACACTGCATATGAGCCTCTTACTCCCCACTTAGCATGTTTTCTTTATGAGTTCTGCTCATCTTTTCATGTTTATCTGTTTTTTTGAAGGGTGGAGGTTTCAAATTTTAATGCAGTCTAAGTTGTCACATGTTTTCATTATTGTTCCGATTTTCAGTGTATTTTATTAAAATATTGCCTGTTCATGCCCATGAAGACTATTTCTTGTCTCTTAATAGTTCCAGGAGCTACCCTTCTACATTTATAGATATGTCCATTTTGAATCTTTGGAGTCTTTTTCTGCTTAGTATTTGGAATACCAGACTACAGTTGGGACTGTTTAAGTATCTTTATTTGTAAATCTTCTCTTTGCATAGGATCCAGGAGCTTCAGTTAGCTGCCTTTCCTCATGCTAACATTCTTACCTCTATGCATGTGTGGCAGCCTCTGATTGGGTGCTGGGTCTGAGGAATTTTGCTATGCTGCATGGTAGATATTTGCATTCTATTCATATTTATGATCTTTGTTCTAATACATAGTTAAATTACTTGGAAACAGCCTGATCCTTTTAAGCCTTGCTTTTAAGATTTGTTAGGTAGTCCCAGAATAACATTTAGTCCAGGGCTAATTATCCCCCATACTGAGTCAAGACTTTCCTGTGTATTCTATCTAATGTTGTGCGAATTACAAGGTTTTTCCACATGGATGGGAACAACAGGCACTGTTTCTGGCCAGCACAAGTGCCAGCTACTGTTCATGCCTGTTCAATTTGAATGTGAAATGTTCCCCACAGGCTCCTGTATTTGAATATTTGATTCCCAGCTGATGGTGCTATTCTAAGAGGTTGTAGAACCTATGGGGTGTAGGACATGGGTGGCAGAAGAGTTTCCTGGGGGTGGGGGATGTGTCTTTGAGGATTAGAGCTCATCCCTATTATTCATCCAGGTAGCAGGACCTGGCTGTGTGCTCCTCCCAGGAACTCTGGCAGGACTTCCATCACAATGGATTCTGATACCTTGGAGCAAATACATAGTTGTTGCCATTGGGATTTGTCATTGAGATGAGAAAGGTTCATAATATACTGCTAGTTCTCTCACTGGGTCTTTTCCCATACTAACTATTTTCCTCACACACATGTGATGGCATTTAGATGCTTAAGAGGGGCTTCCTCAAATCTCCAGAACTTTCTATTAAGCCTTGTGTCCTCTGAGGGGGCTCAGTGCTGAGAACTCTAGCTGACTTTGTCTCCCAGAACTCTTAAAACTCCATTTCCTCTTACAGATGCTGCTGGGTTTGCCTGGATTACTTTTTCTTCCTGAAGGTCTTAGCAGCACTTCAAAGGCCAATTCCTGCCCATCTTTCCTCAGTGTTTTAATATTGGTCCCAGTTAGCCCATGTTAGGTCAAATGGAAAGCCTGTAAAATGAAGTGCTAAAAGCAAATAAGGTCCGACATAAAACTTTACTTAGCCCACCCCTCAAAAAGTCCAAACAATGAATGACAAATAAAAGCGTCCCCAGAAAACAACATTGGAAGAATTTGTCAAAAGCAATCATAGGCAGATGGAAAATGATTCAGGAAGGCCTCACATTTCTGAAAGGAAACAAGAACAATTGAAGGTTCAATCATTGGGAAAACACAAATTAAAATTTGTACAAAGCAGCACTGTATGCAAAATATACATCTGAATATGTAATTCACTAACTTTGGGCATAGTATAATGAAGAAACCAAGATTTTCTAAGATCTTTGCTCTCTTCATGACTTCGTACTTCCTTCTTAAATCTAATAAATGAAAGATCTGAGGAGATGGTGTGGGCACTAAAGTGCTTGCCATACAAGCACTAGAACCAGGCTGTTGTATGTACCTATGCTCCCAGTACTGGGAGACTGTACAGAGACAGAGGAATCCAAAGGAATCACTAATCAGCCAGTCTAACAGAATTGGTATGGACAAGATTCAGTGAGAGAATGGTCTCAAAAAATTAAGTAGAGAAGTGGTTAAGGAAGACATCCAGTGTAGGCCTCCACATGTACCTGCACACACACACACACACACACACACACACACACACACAGAGAGAGAGAGAGAGAGAGAGAGAAAGAAAGAGAGAGAGAGAGACAGACAGACAGAGAGACAGAGAGACACACACACAGAGGGGTACACACAGAGGCACGCACATATGCACACACAGACACATACATAGGTACACATGCATATACTCACACATTCATATCACAAAAAAATGATCAAAATGGTACAAAATTCAAAGCTTCACTATTGAAAGGATTTAAAATTTATCAAAAAGCAGCAGAGAATTGGAAAAGTAAATTGTTTTGTTTCATAACATAATCAACATGAAATATATTTTTAAGTCTTTATATCACTAGCATCTTAACACAAGAAAATTGATAGGGGCAAAGTTAAAAAATATAATTTTGAGATCTATTTTCTCTTGATATAAAAAAAAAAGAAAAGAAAGAAAGCAAGGACCAAAATAATCTGCATGCCATCTCTCCCTGGCTCTAACTATCATAAATCCTTACATTGTAATTTCTCTGAAGTTGGGAAATGTAAAGTAATCAATAAGTTATCATAGCTTTGGAGATAGCATTTTCTGTCTCTCTCTGGATGGTGCATGAGCATGTCTGAAAATGGTATAACTTATAATTGGCTGAATGTGACTGTAATAACTTACTATGGACATCTGCTTTACATACTAATAGATAATCTTTCTTCCTTTCTTCTTGGACAGGTTCTTATGTGTATATAATGACTTTAGTAGTCTTACCCTTACTTCTTTCTCTCATTCCTCTCCTTCTACTGACACCCTTCTTCTTATTGAATCCCCTTCCTTGATGCCTTTTGCATGGCCCCTGAATTTAAGTAAAGTTACTTGCATGAGAACAGGTTGGAGCTTACTTACTGGAATATAGGCTACACTACTGGGAAAAATGGTAACCTTCTCCCAGGAAACACAGGGAGGCACAGAGCTTCATGAGTCCATTCCCAATAATGATGAAATGCAGATGTGTCCAGTCTTGCGCAGGTGATGACAGCTACAGTGAGGTTATAAGTGTAAAGAGCCTATGTCATGTTCAGAAGACTCTTTAGCTCTAACATTGTCTCTCCCCCTTCTTTCACTAGCTTCTCTGAGGCATCAAGGAGGTGAAATAAATAGACTCCATTTAGATACAAAACTAAGCCCTTGATAGTTTCTGCATAGCAAGGCATAGGAATTGGGGAATGAACAAAATCTTTAAGGGCATCTATTTCTCTTATGACACAGATGTTGGAGTGGCCACAGAGGTGCAGTGCCTTACTTTTTCAGGAACCTCCCACATTCAATGCCAAATTGTTAATCTGACACAAAATCACCAAGTCTGCTGAAAGCATCATCAAAAACATGGATGCCTTTGGGATAGAAAGAAGTGAATTTTGACATGTGGGTGAACATGAAATGGGACAAAAACAATGAACACGCTAGAGTACAGAGTTCAAGAATTCAGCACAAACAGGAATATGCAGACTGAAATGGGCACAGTGGCTTGGATTATTGAAAATGTCTGAAATCTCGAAAGGAATCATTAGTTATACTTAACTAATTTCATTTTGACTTCAAAGAACAGAATAACATCACCAGATACCTGGTTACAACATTTTTAAAATTCACCTTTTGTACTCAGGTTGCTGTGAAACTATTTTAGAACATGGAGAATAAAAAGCAATTGGAGCATGTATCCCTTGAGCCCATCTGAATATACACTGGGTATTGACACAAATAGTTACATTAAAATATGGGTGTGTGGAGAATTATCACAGAAACCTCATACAATGCAAGTGTAAAACTGGAGGTTATGGTGCATGCCTGTAATCCCGAGGTTAGGGAGGACAAGAAATTTAAGGTCTGTGGTCTACACAGACCCTGGCTCAATCAGTCAGTCCACAACAGAAAGAAGTGTTTCACAATCTTGTCCTATTTAGTTGTTAAAACGAGATAAAGATGGAATCATAGTGTCTCAATGAGACTGTACTCCTCTATGTTGCTATTTTTCCTTTTGAGTTTTCATTCTTTTAAGTAAGCTTGCAATCAAATTTTTAATATTACAAAATGTGCATCCTTTCCTGCACCCCTGTTTTTTCTCTCACCCATCTCCCATCCCCCCTTTCCATTCCCCTTCTTCTCATGCATTTCACTATCCTCTTTTTCCTTCTCTCCTCCATGTGATCTCTTCTTCCCTTCCAATGACACTTCTTGTTTATTTCAAGTTTTTTATTAGATATTTGCTTTATTTACATTTCAAATGGTATCTCCTTTCCTCATTACTCCTCTGAAAACCCCCTATCCCATCCCCCTCCCCCTGCTTACCTCCCCCTGACCTATTATCCCAAGTTTTAACACATTATTTCCAACCCTTATGAAACACTGTGTAGAGGGTGGTAGTATCTGATTTTACAGTCAGAGAGTGAATCTACATTTTGTTCTTTAGAGTATATCCATGTTCAAATATATTGGTTATGAAGTTAAAATTGAATTCCTTCAATTATACTACTAAGGTTCAGTTTTCGAGCCAGTAATTTTCCTTCTGAAAATTGGCTTTAAAATAATGTAAAATTTTCAAAAGCTATAATCATATAAACATAGCAACACKGTTTAGTAATAATGTTATAAATCATTTACTGTGGTTTCAATAATGTTGTTATTTAGTAAATCTTGCAGGGTTTTGGGATTAGTATGCATAAGTGCCCAGTATATAAAATCACAGGGAGGGAGTTTTAAAATGTAGCATGTGCTTATAAAAGTTAGTGAGATAGTGTTTTAAGGATCATAATTTTCACCTTAGACATGGAAACATTTAAATACAGCTTCTRTTTTCCACACTGATATTATTTTATTACTTTTATGATAAAACAATAACATCCATGTCCAGCAGTTGACAAAACAACCCAGGGAGAACCATAAAAAGGAGTCAGAGGCTTCGGGGTGATGTGATGAATAATTATTGAGATCTGATCACTAGGACAGAACTATGGGCTGACTTCAGTGTGACCACAGAAAATGAATGTTGTTTAGGTATTACGGAATGTTATTTATTCTGAATTCAGTCTGTGGAGTAGTTTCTAACATCATACATCACTGAAAAAAAACAAGAAAAGGAAAAGCAACAAGAAAAGGAAAAGCAGGTGTTTTAGGACCATATCATCTACATGGACCCTTTACTCTCTTGCTATACTAGAAGCAGAATTGGCCTAAGGGTTTTAGATAAGGCAGTGGAGAAGAGGGGATGACTCATGCTTTTCTGAAAGATCTAAATTTCACAGTATGTATCTTTTACATTCCCCCTAGCATTTYCTTCTTTYCTTCTCTCCTTAGAGAGGGGATGGCATATGGTAGTAAATGGTCACAAGAGGCTCAGAGAGAAAAGACTTGTAAAACATGCACAACTTCAAGCAATTCTTTGGTTCTATTTATCTCTACCAGCAGTCCCAGAGACAACAGATATTCTAAGTCAGCTTGGTAGTTCTAAAATCAGTACAATTGGAATTGAATTTATTGGGATGCTACATCTCTAACTACTGTCCTGCTCTGGAGGTGACTTTGTCTGTCAGCATTACATCCTTAAGTCACTGCCAAGAGTTAGAACATGAATAAGTACGTGGAAGTGGTCTTTTCTGAATCTATGGATTTGATCAGAATAAACAATTTACTTTTGTGAAACTCCTCCAAGGCATTAAAACATTGCATGTCTTATATTTGTAAATAGAATAAAAATCAATTACATATTTGAGATCAGGGATCAGGGCAAGATCTCCTTGATTGTCTCAGTGTCAGGTGATGATGGCACCTGTAAGTCACATTATAATTACTTTTACTGACATTAACCAAACAACAATACAATAGCAATGCAGGGAACATTGTTTGCTTGTGGAGAAATAACCTGAAATCATCCCTGCTCATCTCATCGATAAGGTAAAAAGTGTAAACACATTAGGGACATTCCAACCGTAAGCTGTACTTTCTCTGTCCATACAACCTCCCGACTCACTGAATAAAATAACCATCACATAATGGCACTTTCTACTTGCTGAAATTTGGTCTTAAAGCGAAGCGTAACTTTCTGAATAATTATTTTCGGCTTGTAAATGGTGTCTCTCTACCCAACCAAGCATATAACAAGAAGATGGAGATGAGACCGCTTTCACTTCATTTCCCTTCTTTGTAATTGACAAGCTCTCGCTGGGTGTCAACTTTAAAAGATGACAAATCCTAAATCTTAGAGGACCCAATTCAATAGTTCAGCTCTCTAAATTGTTTGCAAATTAATCTACATTTTCAAATGAGTCAGGCATGAAATATAAGATGACATCTATATTATGAAAATATTAATTTCCTTGTCTTTTTTTGCCAAAGACAAAAGATACATTTAAAATATCCATTCTGTTAAGATTTTACAAATGAACATACAGTATGCATTTAGTGGCTTGGAATTTTCTAATTTATTTTACATTAATTCATTTCCTTCTACTTAATGCAGGTTATTCAGTTTGTAAATGTTCTGTGCATTGATGAGGGGAAATTAAATTCATGAAGTATTTTCACTACATCACATTTTTAATGAAGGCTTATTTGTGTTCAACATATGAAGGAACTTGAATCCTGCTGGTTTATGGTCTAGTGTGAGCCCTCTCTTCAAGTAGCCATGGCCTCAGTTTACCCATGTGTAAGTAAATACTGCTGTGCTGTTTTTATGCAAGCTAATTGGTAGTTGGTAAGAGCTCTGCACATCTCTAATTTCTGACTGAGCGAACCATCATACTGATACTGATGATTTACCGAGGATATGGTATCTAAGATAGATGTTGTATGGTTTGCCATTCCTCTAACATGAATCTTCAAATGATTTTCAACTTCATTGATTCACCATATATTCTGTGCCTAACAGTTAACTCTAATATTAATATCAAAAGAAATYGATTTAAATTAATAAATRATCATTAGAGGACAGTCAAGCATAACTCCCTAAAGGTACCACATTGCAGATTAGACTATTTCCTGGATCCTTTAGTAAAAAGATAGGAAAATATCTTCATCTCAGGCAATGCAAGTGAGAGAATTTCTGAGTTATAATAGACATTAGAGTATTCTTAACCCAATGTCACAGCTATTATCATTAACTACTACTTTACATACAATCCCAATATGGTAAATTCATTTCTAAAAGCAAAGTAGTTATTTACATGAACCACATCCCTACCCTAGAGAAGGAAAAAAACAAAAAACAAAAACAAAGAGCAGTATAGCACTCAATTAGAGCACAGGTAAAGTCAGCAGAGATGTTTGGTTATATAAACTATGTGCATGAAAAGCCAAGAGGGTCTTTGTAGCAACCTAATTCAAAATAGTTACTTTACAAATAAATGGAGTCTGATAAATGATACAAATCGAGAAGGATGGGTATATGAATGAAATAGAAAAATAACCTTTTGTTTGTGAATAGATCCATGACTGAGCCACTATACATTGCTCTAACAACTGTGATCTCACAGTAAGCCTGGCCGAGAGATGGTACAAAAGCCCAGCTCCATGAATTTCTGATTCAGTTACTGCCATCAGGGAAGGGACAGAATTTTTATCTGATGTAGGTCAATGAAAGGAATATAATTGAATGCAAAACTCAGATTGAAGAACAGAGGAAGAAACCAGAGAGAGTCTAATTTAGGGTTCTGAAACAATTATGCATGAGCCCTTCTTTGATTTCAATGGTTCTAATATTACCGTTTCACTAATTAAAATTGAATCTCTTGACTGAATGTTCTTCATTGAACTATGCTGAATCTATTTCTAAAATGCTCCATCCTTCACTGGCTACACTGCACCAATAATTCCCATATCCTGCCCTTTGGACATGGTGTCTTGTATCCAGACAGCGCTAGTTACGTGTATGGGTGACCATGATTTGTTTCTTCTGCCTTCATGCTTGTTGCCTTCAGAATTTCCAGTGTGAGTCAGATGGTTTTTATTCTAAAGTAGTCACTTACATAGATGTTTGTCTTCCTTCTTATACAGCAAATTCCTGGGAGTCTGGAGGTCTGTTTTCTCTATAATGCAAACTAAATGTCACAATCCAAGTTGTAAAAAAAAAAAAAATGCTTTGTTAAACAAGGAGTTCATGTGAATGCATTTCTGCAATTGTTGAGTATTGTTCCATTGGCCCAAGGTTGACCTTTCTCTCGGTTTGGTCTTGAAAGTTTTAGGTGTGTTTTTATGGAATTCCTGTGTGTGCGGATGTGTGTTGTATTTTTATGGAATTCCCGTGTGTGCGAATGTGTGTTGTGTCTGCACTTCTATGTGTTTCTCATACTTTTCCTTTGGCTCTTTTCCTTATGTTTTGTTTTTGTTTTGTCCTATTCTGTTTTCCATTTTGTTTTCTTTTGTCTTATTTTATTTTACTGCTAATCTTTAGAAGGGGAGCTATGGGGAATCTGAGAGAAGATGAGGGAGGAGAGCCATAACCAGAATATATTGTATGAAGAAATATATATTCAATAAACAAATATTAGGCAAAAAGAGGGATAAAAAGGAAAAAGGTAGAAATATATTTTATGAATTTAGACGCTTTTTCTGTCATTCATTGAGACCCTCTGTGGTGGGACATAGTCCCACTGCTGAAATGTTGGTAAAGAGACTCATTAGCCTTTCCACATTATATCTGATCCTTCCCTTTCCCAGAAAGAATTTATATCCTGACAAGGGTGGCCACTGGGAAGACAGAAAGACGCAAAGGCAAATCCACAAATGTCAGCTAATTACAGATTTTGTGGTTCTATACAACAAATTTCAGCTATTACTGTGATAAGCAATTGGCTGCTTTTGTTGTAATTACCTTCATTCTTGGTCTTTTGAAGATCATTAAAGTGCTTATCTAGAAGGCCACTTATAGATTAATATCACATAGAATGTGTTACATTTATAACAAATAATCATTTAATATAAGAGATAATTTGATTATACATTTGTTTGTTATTTCC
The DNA here is from genome assembly GCA_002335545.1 of Apodemus speciosus. Taxonomy (NCBI): domain Eukaryota; kingdom Metazoa; phylum Chordata; class Mammalia; order Rodentia; family Muridae; genus Apodemus; species Apodemus speciosus. Next base: position 166,232 of record BDUI01000910.1, read on the forward strand.
TTTCCTAGTATTATATTTTTTAATTGTTCATTTGCCCAAAGAAAGTATTCCTTAGCCCATATATTCATGAATCATTTGGAGCACAGATTACTGACAAACTTTTAGGAGCTCAATGAAAAGCAAACCTTTTTATTTCAATTTACTTTGATTTCTTTGCTGATTCACTTTACATCCTGCTCACTGCCCCTTCCCAGTCACCCCTTCCCACAATCCTTCATCCATGCCCCCTTCCCTTCTCTTCTGATCCCACAGGGTCCCCCCTGGCTTTCCCCCTACCCTGGCACTTCAAGTCTCTACAAGACTAGGTGCTTCCTCTCTCACTTAGGCCAGACAGGGCAGCCCAGCTAGTAGAACATATCCCACTTACAGGCAACAGACTTTGGGATAGCACCTGATCCAGTTGTTCAGGACCCTCATAAAGGCTAAGCTGAACGTTTGCTACATATGTGTGAGAAAGCCTAGTTCCAACCATTGTATGTTCTTTGGTTAGTAATTCAGATTCTGAGAGTCCTAAAGGGTCCAGGATAGTTGACTCTGTTGGTCTTCCTGTGGCGTTCCTATCCCCTTCCGCTGGCAATCCTTTCTCCTATAAGAGTCCCCAAGCTCCATCTACTGTTTGGTTGTGAGTGTCTACATCTGTCTGAATCAGCTGCTGGGAGGAGTTTCTCAGAGAGCAACATGATCCTGTTTGCAAGCATAACAGAGTATCATTGATAGTGTTAGGGATTGATGTTTGTCTTTAGGATAGGTCTCAATTTAGGCTGGGTTTGGGTTGGCCATTCCCTCAATCTCTGCTCCATCCCCCATGTCTGCATTTCTGTACACAGGATACATTTTGGGTTGAAAGTTTTATGGGTGGGTGGCAAACCATTTTTTTAAAGATTTGTTTTCAATTATTTTCAGTCATGTGTGCGTGTGTGTGTGTGTGTGTGTGTGTGTGTGTGTGTGTGAGAAAGAGAGAGAGGTGGGGGAGAGAAAGAGAGAGAAAGGGAGAGGGAATGGGAGGGAGAGAGATTATATCTGTGAATTCAGGTGCCTCCAAGGGCCAGAGACTTTGATACCCCACCCCCAGGATGTGCAGTTATAGACTGATGTCAGTAACCCCATGGAAGTGTTAGGTACAGATCCTCTCTAAAAGTAGTGAGCTCTTAATCACTAACCCATATCTCCAGTCCCCAGAGAAATTCTTATTACCAAACCACATTGCTYTCTGAAAGACATTAGCCTTGTTTATCCTTAAAATCTTCCATGAAAATATAATTTTTGTTGAAATACACATAGTTTAGCCACAGCACACTTAGGGAAAGTTGTAACTTTTGGACAGGTAATGAATACTACAGTATGAATCCATAGACACATTACCACAAGACCCATAACTGAGGGTTTGTCTAAGCACTCAAAGTCATAATAGTAATAATCCTCCATACCAAAATCCTTCTATCTGATGGATAAAGAACGACTTTAAAATGATAGGTAGATAGATGAATGGATGGATGGTTGAACGGATAGATAGAAAGACAGACAGACAGACAGACAGACAGACAGACAGACAGACAGGCAGGCAGGCAGGCAGGCAGGCAGGCAGGCAGGCAGGCAGGCAGGCAGGCAGGCAGGCAGGCAGGCAGGTAGTGTCTCTATGTAGCCTTGAACTCTCCCTGTAACTCAGGCTAGACTAGACTTCCCAATTCTCCTGCCTTGACCCAATGATTACAAGAATTGCAGGCCTGAGGCACCATATCAGAATAAAATATTCTTATTTTTGCTCTGACCCTAGTTCTGTCAAATGATCATTTAGTAAGGGACGTGAACAATCACATAAGACCACTTCACCATAGCCTTATATTTATTTTCAGAGATTCTTCATGGATTTGAGATCCTCCCCCAGGTTGTTGTATAGATGATCATCCTCTTTGATTAGGAATCATTGTGAGAGTCTTCCAGTAGAGTGATAGATGTCAGCATGTTCAGTATTGAAGGCCAAGTTGTGTCTTTCACAGCCATCCCAGTTCTGCCGCTGTAGTGAGGAAGCAACAGGATATGACATAAAGAAGTGGACACAGCTTCATAACAGTAAAACTTCATTTATACAACAGATGGGAGACTGAGTCTTAGGTTATGGATTTTCAACCCTAGGGCTTCTTTTCCTATTTTTGATTCCAAGTGCACTACACTAGTTTTACAAGTCTGGGACAAATATCTAGCTTTGATGCTAATTTGAAGCACTTAATTTGAAGTAACTTAATCTTTTTAGTCACATGAATGCACAGTATTAATTTTCTCATGAAGTAACATGAATGTACCTTTCTACTTCTTTTGTGATAATAAAATTACTGTACGTGAAACTTTTCTTTAATCAATTGTGTGTAAAGCTAGTACAGAACTGTTTTGATGATTTCTAAATTGGTGAAATTATTCAGATCAAAGGTTCTTATACTCGTAGTCTTAGAGATGAGAAGTTTGAATATAAAAAACATGGTGCTTATGGAAAGTTTTGTTTTTCAAACCATCTCAAGGTAAACATGGCATATGATTAATTTATAATTAATGGTATCTCTAACTTCTTGGTATCAGTATGTCACCTATCTACCCATAGTCACTGCAGAAATCTTTACAGTGAGCCCAATGGAAAACAATGGACTCTATCCCACATACTATTTCTTATTGATAAAAAAATTAAATCATTCAGCAATGCCAAGGATTTTTGGCCAAATGACTGTTAGCATCAATAATTACAGGATTCTAATTGTGATTTTCCCACCTGCTCTGATTGTGTGTCAAGCAGATTTTGCCAGTTTCCTAGTGGTTTAGCTTCTATATGTGAAACTGTTCTCTTTTTTTAAAAAGTGCAATAGCGTAGCCAGAAAGAAAATGGAGTACACACTCACTGAGCTGTGAAATTCAAAGATCTATTCGAGTCCATTAGCTACAAAACATACATCATCCACTAGCATACTGGACAGTGATTAGAAGCCTCAATGAAACACAGCATATCTAGATTAGGGAGCAATGAGAGAGAAACTCCACAGAAGGTTGGATGCTGCAGATAGCAGTTTAGGTGTTTCCCAGGAAGGTAGGCAGTGGTGGTGGACTGTCAGTCCTTTCCAAAGCTGTCTCTCTACCTCTAGCAACCATGGAGAGATTTTACAAGATTCCCTTGAGAAATTTCTCTGTGGTCTTTATTCTTAAACAGTAAATATTTGACACACGTTTCATTTTAGAGGGTTTTAACCCATGTGGCTTCTGAATACTTGGTATATATTAAGCATCTTGCAGATTGTATCTGAATAATGGGCATAAATAGGAAAGGAAATAAGTAAGCATCCATGTTTAGCAAGAAGCTTAAAGTGGTATTTATATAGTACAAATTTCAATAGTTTCGAAGGGAAATGATTCGTGCCTGTCTTCAGTTTTTAAACACCTCCCCAATTATGGTCATGCAGTAGAAATACTTAAGAGATGCTTGCCAAGATTAAAAATAACTCAATTAATAATTTCTTCTGGATTCACACTCATATAGTTTTAAACTGTGACSTGTAGGCTTTAAGCTTTGAAAAGAGGAAAGCGCTAAATGACAACCAGTAATGTGCAGCCAAATGTCTCATCCACAGAACAAAAGAGAGTCAAGGGATGAGAGGKTGACTGTCAGAATTCCAGGTAGGACTTCCTCCATGGGATCATGCCTTTGCACCCTAAAGGAAGGGTGTGTCTGAATGGAGACATTTATWGGGAATAATTTGAAGACTCCTAAGCTGACATGCAATATGTAAAATGAGTTAAGAATTCAGGTTAACCGGATGCCTTCATCATTTACAACAACAGTGATTATAGATATAATAACCCATGCWTGCTCCGTGAACCATCTGTATAATGATTAATCTTACTAGCCTAAGTTCAAAACATCTTACTCAGCCTTTTACACCTGTGCATTGTCTAGGGATGGGAAATGTTTCTATGATGTAATGTGTGGCTATCCAGCCATTTCCAATTTATTTGTAAAGTTATTACCAGCATTAAGTTTGGGGAGAAATGAAGATGAGTCAAACTATAAACACATGAAATATATAGCATTTAATTTCAAGGAAATTTCTTTTTATTGCTATTAAGTAAATATATGTAAATATAATATA
>BDUI01000911.1:6467-19604 GCA_002335545.1 Apodemus speciosus
TGGGGGAAGAGAAGCTTACCTGTGTGGTTCAGGATGCACAGGTGTGACTAAGGTAGGTGGAGATCAGGGCTGGGGACAGGGTAGGGATAGATGGCTGTTTCTTACTGTTCCCAATTTGCTGGTATACTGACCCTCTCTCTAAAATTTCCACAAAATCTTTTTATATATTGGAGCATCTTTCCTTGCATTCTTTTAAACTCTTAAGCACAGACATGCACACACACACACACACACACACATACACACACATGCACACACAGAGGAGGGAGATTTGAAAGCTTGGGTACAGAGGAAAGTGAACTACTAGTTATCCTTATCAATTATCTCTTACTGGGTCTCCCTTCTTCAGTGGTAATACAGCTCATCTCAGCTGTGTCTAGACACATGTATCTTTTCATACCTTTCCTCATCTTACATCTGAACACAAACCCTTTTTGTTGTTTCACATTATAGACACAGTTGTTACTTATGAAGTTTGGCAGATGAATAAATGGCTCTCTTATCTCTGAAACCTTAATAGGAATGCCATTTTTGTACAAATTTCCTTCTATTCTAAGCATGTCTTTCCTTTGAGATGAAGAAAGGTCAAACATTTCTCATATGTACATTTTGAGTCCCTGGTACTACTGTTCGAGGGTAGGTTCACTGATGTAAGCATGAACTTGATTTTGTATATGCATTGTCTTCTTTCTTTAATAAACTGGCCACTGAGGTAGCCCAATGATGTCCACTGACAAATCACACTATGTTAGTTGTATATAACCAAAAAATTAAAAATACACTGTAGAAAGTTAATCGTATTAGAATTACCTCACTGCATCTTCACCTAAATCAAATCAAATATCCATTTTATGGGCTTATGAACAGATACAATCATTCTTGTAACTCAGTGACAGCCTCAGAGGCAGCAAGTCCTAGTCAGGACCTAAGAGTGCTTGCCAGAACATGAGAGTTCTGATGTATTCTTATGTGTCACCAGGGTAAAAAAAAAGAGATAATAAATTAATAAATAAGATTCACGTAAATGAACTGGAATTGTGTGGTACAAACTAATCCATTTATGACTGTGTGTAAGGGGAATTCAGCAGTCTGTGCCAAAGAGTGGACAGAAAAATAATAGTTGAATTTCAGATGGAAAGATAATCAGATACATACAATCTGATTAAATACTCAGGCAATGATATCTAGCAGTAAGATGTCTATTATATTCTTTGTCATATATATCTTTATAGTTATATATGAATGCATAATTTTACAATCTTTATTCTTGTGGGCTTTTATGTGATGCCTCTACTATGGCTTTTACCCAACCGAAAGGAAGTCCATAGAGATTCCTAAGTCATTGCTCATTTGTGCTGTGGAAAAGGAGGTTGGGAGTTABGAAGAGTTCAGATGCCAAAGGGAACTCCTGGAGAAAAAAGAAACAAGKTTTGGTACAGGTATTGTTAGTAATGACACTGTCTAGAACCTTTTATATTCTGCAAAGTGCTTAAAGTAAAAACGATTCTATTTATCCATCCACATTTATTTCTTAGTTAAATATTATGTTATGGTAATCTCTATTTCATAGCAGATAACCGACACATTAACCTTGGGATTCCAAAGTGTTATAGTTGATAACTGTTGTCTATCATGGAGTTCTTCATTAGGGATATAGTMCTATATAAGATGTTTTTAAGAGATCATTGCAAGTARAATTTTGTCCATTATAATAAAATCCTTGGAAGTACTTTCTTAGCTAGAGATTAATATATTTGTTATGGGTGATTAGTGCAGCTCCATGAGAATAGATTGGTGAAAATAAAAATAATCCTGAACCCTCTTTAACTTCCAGTTTCCTGTTTCATTTGTGTAATCTTCTACACAATTTCTTCCTATGATATCATGATGAGCCTCAGCAGAACCTTAACTTCAGAAGTTGTCTCACCTTGAATTTTCACTTCCACAAACTGTCAATTAATAATCTCTTCGTACATTCTCCTCTGCTCCAGGTATTTACTTATAGCAGCATGAAATGATACACAATACAAACATTAATACTGACATGATTTTTATTATAGTAATTGGAATGATAATAACTAAAATCAACATTTTAGTATTTATCAAATCATATCAAAGCTATTATTTCCCTTTCATACCTATGACTGTGTCATATTGAAATCAGTGTGTGAATTTTACAGAAAAGTCAGTGGGGAAATGAAGTTAATTGATGTGGTCAGTGGCAGAAGGTACTGGGTGGCAGAGCTACACTTGTGGAAATACTGGTCTGATAATTCAAACTGCTTTGGTTACATTAGAAATTCTTTGCGAAACACATTTGAGCATTAGAAAATGAAGTAGGTTTTTATAAATTATATATCGTATACATTGAAAAGTGAATCTTCCATAATACCTACTATCTTTTACACTTTCCATCCTGCCATATTACTTCAGTAAAATGTACTTCAACTATATTTTTATAAATAAAAATTAATTTCCTGTCTACCATGTCTTAACTCTTCCTTTAATTTATTTTTATGTTATGGCAGTCTTTTAAAAATGTCTATTTGATCATTTCAAGCCACTGCTTAAAATATCCAGTAGCTTCAAATTAATTTTGTATGGCTTAATAGTTTATTTTCCTAAGCAAGCATTTACAATCTTTGATTACTTTCTATTTCCAAATTAGCCATGATGTCTCTCACTTCCTTGAGTTTATAAATGTGTTCTTTCTCTTGTCTACTGGGAAAAAATATCTAAACTTAAATTTTACACTTGGAAATTCTATTCATGTGCTCATTCATTAAAGCAATTATGTATTTGCCCTTTTATTTAATCCTCCCAGCACTAACATAATATTCTTTGTGTACCAATCCTATACCAGTGACTACAGTCCTAATCAGGGACAAAACAGTAAAGAAGAGTGACAGACTCTGATGTAGCACAGCCCTTAAGCCAACATTAACTGACAGTGGCCAAGTACTTCAATCTCTTTACTCATGTAAATTTTTAGCATCATAAAATTAATCATTATATTTTACCATATATTAGATATTAGATAAGTAGGTTTCTCCAATTCTTGACCCTTTAGCAATTCAAAGGACAGGATTGTAGCCAATTGACCTCTTAAGCCTCTTTGCTCTCAAGAACATGGAATTATAAGCACTATATACATTTCCATTAAATTTTTAACATGTGACAGGGGATCATGAAATTGATTTGATTTTCTTAATTTTCACTAAGGACCTTTTAATCAAAGACCTAGATATTTCATTGCATATGTTGAGTTCAAATTCTAGCTTGTACTATGATGTAATCTTTAGTATTACATTAAGACAAGAGAGCTTCAACATTTTATCTATATAATAAAGAACTATCATATATCGTCCTAGTTATGTCAATATAACATATGTAAAGTAAAATATTTCCCACCGTATTACCTGACACAATATGCATGAATTAAACTGTGTATAATATCACCAAAGTAGTTAAGCCTATGACTTAAGCGTATTGTCCCAGACAGGGTTTAAAATAGCAGCATCTGAATACCAAATATGCGGGTACAGAAGAACAAAATCCAGAAATTAGATTTTTCACACACAAAAAAAGATGGATTGTTTTCCTCCTCATTTTTTTCTGGCTTTGTATGTCTACTTCTTAAGGCTGAGAGTACTCATTCCCCTCCTTGGGTCACATCCTCTTTTCGGTAACCCAGTTTTAAAAGGCTCATCTTAAATGCCATGAGACAGTCAGAGGAGTGATGGAAGTAGGTCTCATTAGCAGAGCGGTCCAATTATGTCCAGCTTTTCCCACACCTTAAAAGATCCCATTTCATGGGCTATACAGAGATACAGGGGTTTTCAGGGTTACAACGAAGGTATTTGTGCTCAGGATCATTGAAAGAAGCTTTAAATGGAAAATATCAAAAGAACGAAGGTCTGTGGCAGCCTTCCCTTCACAGTATCCTGCTAAATGATGACTTCGTGTAATTAAAATGAACAAAGTATGTGTCGGCGTTACCTCTCCGCAATCACAGCACTTTCTCTCTCCTTTTGTTTAACTGCTTTGTTCATCTGAAACTGGTGTTAAAAAAATAACAGAAATAGAAGTTGGATGTATTCCTGCAGGGCTGTATTTTTAGTAGCTCATCACTTTGTAGAAGTAGCTTAGAGGTTGCAGAGTCTAATTATGAACCTAAGAAGTTGGGATTAAGGAGAAAGGGGACATTGGAGTAGGAGAGGTTGAGAATAAAGCAGGGCAGGTTTGAGTGGGTGAACTGCTTTCTGCAAAACTCCAACCTTAACTCCTCATGGGCTACCTGCTGAGTATGAGAATAAAGATCATTAGAAAGCAGGGTGAGTCCTTGGCTTAAATGTCACCAGCAGAAGCTTTTGATGTGCAAAATTTCTAACTGGTTTTAAAAAGAGAGGGCCATTTTCTCCAATGTAACCACCAAATTAATAATCCATGGTAAGATGCCTGTAGATTTAGGGGGACCACAGTACAGGATCACGAGATACAATAAGCAATGTCACTTATAGAGGCGACAGACTTAAAGGAACCAAGAATGTGATGCAGATACAGTATAAGGATTGAACTTTTACGACCTCACTGATGATCAAGAAAAATTAAATTACATGTGAATGCAATTTATTATTCCTATTGATTTATGAATGCACATACATATGTATATAGCACTCTCATAGCTGCCAAGTTGTTTCCTATTTCGATTTAAAATATTTATGCCTCAAAGATGATACAAGGAAAGTATCTGACAGGTATAATGTGACATTTACCATGTTAGACCTTTGTGTAAAGGTAAACTGAGGCTGAATCGTCACAAGCTGCATCATAGAGATATTCTGAATTAAGAACTGGGACAGAAATAAAGTAGGTCAGGTAGAAGAGAGTTAAGAAAAAAATGAGTTAAGTGTATTGATCTAAGTCTAAGTGGACAAAAATAGGCACTGGGAAATGTGTGAGCGATGCAGGAAAATGGACCAAGTTGCAACTAGATATAAAGGTGAAGGGAAACTTGTATTGAATTGCTGAGCAGGGCTTTGCTCAGAGCAGCTGCTAAAATTTGATTAATTTAGCAAGTGTGTGTGTTCTCTTAATTACTACATGACAAAGATGTTTTTCTTAAAGACAATACTATATATCCATTCCCCTCTAGTTTACTTTAAAGTAAACAGATTGCTTTTTATGAAAAATCACATTTAGATTACAAAATTTTTACTTCTTTATAGTTTACTTCAAGAACATGAATGAATGAATGAATGATAATCAAACTGAATGGACAATAAGGACAATATATTACTTTTATTCTTGCTTTCTGCATGTATCACTTCATTATCATTGTGTAATATTTCACTCTCAAAAAACCCGTGAGCCTTCAATGACTAGTTTCTATGCAATATTGTTTGTAAGCCTATAGATGATTTGAGTAGCTGTGTGGATCTTTAACAGCCTGACTATTTTGGTTGGTTTGTTTATGTACATCTAGTAAGCTTGTAGCTTGAAAAGAGAGGGCAGGTCTAAGGTCATAGGTGTCTGACCATGAACATCATTGAGTTGGCTGTGCTTCTGAGACTATTTACCCTGGGTAGAAACATTCAGATTATTCACATGACAATGATAAAGACTATCAGAGTAACAGCATTGTTTGTTTCTTGGTGTTTAGGCTCAGATTTGCTCAGATCAATTCTTCTACTTCACTGCTATGAACTCAGATTAAAACAGAAATAAAAATAKTCCAAATCTCTTGAGGGAAAATATAGTCAAATCATTTGGCATGTAAGTATGGAGGAAGAAGTGATTACTTTCACTTTGATAACCATCTACTACACCTGGATTGAACTTCTTGACTCTCAAATGCTGATAAACATCATTCAGGAAAAGCATCTGTAGGCAGCACAAAAAGTTAGGCTGAGCTAAATTAAAGCATCAACCACACTATAAAATATATAAATATGTATTTATGTATATATGTTAACAAGGCATATGTGATCAAATCTCACTGAGACAAAATAGGCAAGGTTATGTGCACAGGATTTACTCACTAATAGATTAAATTTGTTTCCTTTACTCTGGAATCCACCGACTCGTATTTATATTTTCTAACTCTAACTTTTAGACTGAAACATTAGTTACCTAAGAACTTGGCATTTGGATTTGTCAGAGAGAATATATAGACTAAAGTCGATGTATTTTGCAGGATAGAGCTTGGACCAGAATAAAGGTTATATGTGTATATTTTATTGTTATTTACTTTAAAGATGATGATCTCATTAGAATGTAAGAATGAAATTCTTATGGAAAAGTGCATTTTATTGTAATTTTTGTCATATTGGTTATTTGCATATTTTTCATATAGCACAAATCTCTTCCAGATATCTCTAAGCTAAATCTTATCAATATCCAGGACCACAATGGAATATAAACCAATAAAGGCTGGGATAACTCTTCCATCTTATGAGCTTAAAAGGTCCTAGACACAGCACAATTATCTGACTGATGGCTCACCGTGACATTATCCTATTCTGTCCTGTAGGTCAATATAGGCAAGGATGAGGGTGTATTCATAGCATTTTAGAGTCTTGAAATCAAATCTGGAATATTTATTTGCCTTATGAGGTATGACTTAATTGTACCACAGAAAGAACGAGCATGATGAGGGAGCTCAAATTCTACCTCTTTAAAAGACTGGTGATTGGGGAAAGGGAGGAGGGAAGGGGACTTAGGGAACATATGGTGGGGGGGCGGGAACTGGGAAAGGGGAAAGCATTCATAATGTAAACAAAGAATAAAGAAAATAAAAAAAAAAGACTGGTGGCGGCACAAATAGCAGAGAGGAAGAAGAGAGTATATCACCAAGAGCTCAGCTGTGATGTCTGATTATTTGTCGTTATGAAGTCCATGATTCCAAGATGAACAGATGTTCTGAAAAAGTAAAGCAACTGACATATTTAAATAATCACAGTTCAATTATTTACAAAAACAGAAGCAGAGACTCTGTAATGTTACCTTGTTAAATATAGTAAACCAATTTCATGACAGGTACACATTCCTTAAAATACATAGTCTTAATTTCATTTTTGTAAACAAAAATAAAGAAAAACAAAACAAAAAACAAAGATCAAGAGATTCATCTGATTCATGGGTCATGGTCTTCTGGTATTATTCTCTATTGTGCTTGATTTCTAAAGTCATTCCTCCCTGATCTTCTGTGGTGTTCCCTAATCTCTGAGGGTAGCGACAAATAGAGACCTCCAATTTGAACTTTCTCTGAATAATGTCTGTCTGTGAGTCTCTGCACTAGCTCCCACTGCAGGAGGAACCTCTCTGATAACAACTGGACAAAGATCCTATTTATGAGCATAGTAGAATACATTTAGGAATCATTTCATTGATTTTTTTATGGGGAGGGGTAGTCCTGGTTAGTTCTACTCTAAGTCTTTGGGATATTCAGTTTCCAATTCCTGGTCATCCAGTCAGTATAGGGCCTGGGCTCCTTCTCAGGTTATAGGCTTCAACTTAATACTCATACAAGTTAAGTTTAGTGTTACCATTGTCCCAATACATCTTTCAGTCAGGACAGATTGTAGGTGCTAAAGTCAAAGTCCACCAAGACCTGATAGCCTCAGATTTGTTGTTCCCTTCATTAGTAGGCCTTCTTCCTCTCTGACCTTGTCTGGAGAATTCTAAACCTCCACATATGCCTCTTCCAGAGGAATGTCATGTAGCCTAATTTGGATTACTGGATCAATTTCCTTTCTCTGAATGAATCCTGTTCAGCTAGCACCTGAGATTCCTAAAATGCTTCCCCATGCTAATGAGGCCTTTCAGGTATCCTAAGCCTACACCAAATGACCTTTGCCCATCCTGGATGTTCCTACCTTCAGTCCCTCAAAACTTTGAAAGCCTTGATTCACTCTAAGTAAAGTAGATCTGCTTCCTGAGAGCTAGTCCCAGGGTAGTTATTTACCCTGGGTAATCACAGGGCTTCTGAGCCCCCTCTTCTCTTCTCTCACTGCTTACATGTACCTCACTAGGCATCCACTAGGGTGAGGAGACCCACAGGACACACACAGACATTAAGCAAGCACAGAGCTTGCATTAGTCTTTTCGGTGTATATAATATGTCTGTTAGCTTGGTGATTTTTAGGAACTCCTAACATTGGGAACATATATATCAATTACTTTTTTGTCTTATCTTGAAATCATTTTCTTTTTATAAGTCTGACTTGCCTAGCCTTGCCAGTATTGGGAGACAGAGAAACATAGATCTCTGTGTTTGAGGCTACCCCGGACTACAGATAGAATTTCAGAACAGCTAGGCCTACACAGAAAACTGGAAAATACCAACCTGACTCTCAAAAACAAAACAAAACAAAATTACAGGCAACTAGTGAATGAATGCTGAGATAAGGAGAAATTATCTGTCTTTGAAAAACACATTGACTTTTAACATATGTGTGCTTGTATGTTTGTATGCACATGTGCTTACACATTTCATGATATTTGCATGTATTGAGAGATTTTTGTTCATACATTTGAAGTATATACTTTTAGAGTCTATCTATAATTTATAAGACTTACTGATTTTGGTAATAAATAGCCCAATATCTCTAATCTTCATATTTCTTTATTGGTAGAGATAAGGTGGTAGAATGGTTTTATTTTATCTTCATTCACATCTCATCTATTTTCTTTTCACACAAGTGTTCTGTGTTTCTTAATTCTTCTCAATGAGGAGAGTAACCATAGATGAAGATTTTAGGTAATACAGACCTAAACTATAGCACATCTTACTTTGAAAAGTGCAGCCTGTGGATTTTGGCATCAATGGGGGTTTCTTTACGATACAATTATTCAGAATTAGAATGCTCACAAAATTATAATATATTCCTGTTAAGAAAAATTTCAGAAAGTCACTGTTTGTGATAAAGTCTGGGAGGCACTACTAGACACTGCTGGATTAAGATTTATGAATATCTAAATGAGCCATTATATACATGGGCACATCCTGATGGCATGTGTGAATAGCCATTCTTCACAGATAAAGGGCCAATTGTTTTTATAAGAATTCTGGGATAACAAAGCACAGTACATTTGTACCTCAAATATTTCATTGCTTTTCAATTGCACAATATCTTTTTAAATAGCGGGGAATTTTTATTTGCTCAATATTTAACATGCAGCTGGTGTTACCCAAGAGCTAAAGGAAATGAAAGCCCCAAGAGAGATGAAAAAATGAAGTTTGCTAAAGATGACAGAAGTGAAGACAAAAGGGGGATGAGAAATAGAAAGAAGGGAGAAAGAGGAGAACTGAGGACGAATGGCCAAAGTAGTCAATTCCAGATGGGAAGCAATGGCAAATGTGGTGGACATTTGATAAACCAAAAGAGTAGTGAAAAATATGAAAGGAAGTGTTTGAGGCTATCCTATAAATAAAGTTCTCTTTATGGCATTAAAATTGTCCACTTTTTGTTGAATTTTGATCTTTATATCTACAAGGAAACTACATTCAACATGATCCCTATAACATGTCAGAGATTCTACATACGAGTTTCACTCTCCTAGAGCACTGAGARTAATTTTCTGTCTGAAAGCAAAGGGTTTGGTCTTTTCTTATTGCTATAACWGAGGGGAAAAGAACATGAATACTTCTCTTTGGAATTAGAGTGTTCGCATTTTAAACACAGACCATATAACATAACGTAATATTCTTCTGGAGAAGAGATGGTTAAAGTCAAGAATAAAAGTAGTTAGAAATCTTTGAAATCAAGAAAAAAATCAAAGAATGTTACAGTCTTATTTTTCTAATTTTTGGTAAGCAAAATATTTTTCCTTAAAGTTTGAGATGTGATGGTAGGAACATGTTGGCAAAGTCAATCCAATGCTACAGTGAAGCATACTTTAAGGATAGCAGTTCATCTGCAAATTACTATGGATTTTGGAAAACAAAGCATTAAATCTAAAATTCTAAGGGAAAATGAATTTAAAACAATTGGAATAGCTTTTGATTTTCCATAGGAAACATTACTGGGCAGTAGCAATTGTAAGGTATTCATTGTTAAAGGGTAATGAGAAGATATCTATTCCTTAGCAGAATTTATCATGAGTACCTTTTAATTTGTCAGTGTTGCTATGCCCAAGGAGAACTTACTTTGAAAAATTTGGTTTGACTTTAGGGAAGATACTCTTCTTTTAGTGTCATTTTTCTCCATTCTGTAAAAATGAAAGGGTTGGGTTAGAAATTACTAATGTTCTTTCCAGGTATAAAATGGTACAGTTAAATAAAGCCTGAAAAATATCATTAGTTGCATTTGAGATAATAATGAGTAAGTGTATGATACAGAACAAAATAATAAGCCTGGCAATTTGTGTGGTACAGAAGAGCAATGCTACAGAAGATCAGAAGCACTTGATTTCAGTGGCTTCAAGCTGTTAGAACAGAAAGAGCTCATAGACAAAAAGGGGCAAAAGGAGGAGTATATCAAGAAAAGTTTTTAGTATCAAAATATCCTTATCTTCACAACATAGAGCCCTACTTGAATTAAATAGGAAAGGGAGTAAGTTTAGAATACATAACCATAAACTATGTTTAGAATAGAATATTGATTTTAATACAGTAAGAGGTAGGATGAGAATCTCGATTGGAATCTGTGTTCCATTTTGTGTATACCTGTTTTGTCCACAATTTTACAAATAATTTGGCTAACTAGCAGGGGACATAGCTAGAAACCCTGCTATATACTTCTTTCACAGTTTCTATGGCCGCAGCAAAATACCTTGACCAGAGCAAGTTGGGGAGGAAAGGTTGGATTTGGCTCACACTTTCATATCACTGTCCATCTCTGAAGGAAGAAAGAATCTTAGGAGCTGATACAGAAGCCATGGAGCAGTACTGCTGACTGGCTTGCTCATTCAGTCAATGGCTAATTAAGAAAATGCCCTAAAGTCTTGCCTATAGCCAAATCTTATGGAGATATTTTCCTGTCTGAGGCTTTCTCCTCTGATGACACTAGCTTGTGTCAAGTTGACAKAAAACTAGCCAAAACACTAGAATAAAAGTCTTAAATATATTTTATTTATAGGTCAGAGTCTCCTGAGGACGCCTCACATCTCTGATGGGTTCATTGACCAGACCATCTGGCAGTCTTGTAAAATGCATTTAAAAAATAAAGGTTGTTGCTGAGATTTTAGAATGCACTTCATGATAGCAAAATGAGATGAGTTGGATAATGTACAAAAAATTGATGAAGAGCAATACTTCTTCACATCTCATCTCCAAAAAGTCAACTCTTTTTATGTCATCTCTCTTCATTATAAATGAAACAACAACTACAATCCAAGTTCAAGAGAAGAAGGATATTGTTGATCCTATCTTCTGTGGTGAAAAAACCTATGTGGCCATCTTAATTTTGTCCAAAGTGAGTCCTCCATCTTCCTTAGACTGTCAAAGATAATCATAGCATGAAAATATAAGAGTATTTGGTCTTTAAAGTGTAATTTATGAAAGTACATTAGGAAAGGGGAAAAACATCTCTAAATATTATGATCTTTCAAGAGAGCATCTAAAGCAGCTCATTGCCTGTTTCTAAGCCATCATGTATAGATTGCACTGATATTCTGTGTAACAGAGCCAAAAACATAAAAAAGAAAAAGGCAATGTAACCTTGATGGTTCAAAACTGACAGGAGTGATGTTTGCCCCAAACCAATAGTCAGAATGAAAGCATCTTGCTTATGGGGAGATAAGACTTTTCTTCCTCCATTGAATATAATTAAATGAGAAAGGAAAGAAACATGAAAAGAACTTCTTTTGCTTCTCATACATGCTACAGTGATGTATCAAAGAGATGGGAACTGACACCTTCCATCTCTAGGACACACAAAGTAGAAATATAGTCAATAAGACAGCATGTTCATTCATGTGCAAGGCCTCTACTGTATCCAAGGAGACAGATCAAAACTGACAACTCTTCTCTCACTAACTCTCTACCTCTGTCCTCCTCATTCCTGCTACTGGTAGAAGATGCCTGTGGCTAAAAAGGACTTGAAGTTTGTATCTATGGCATCTTTACACAAGATGTTTGTCTCAGGGTTTATTTAAAGATTTTTTCTTTGTTCATTTACAGCCTTAGTAAGAAAAGTCTATGAATGTCATGGTGTGAAAGAGGGCATATCTGTTTAGTTGTAAACAATCACAGCAATCCAGTGTGCTCTGTTTTGTTTTGTTTTTCAACTTAAGAGATTGAGTATCATAGTTGTGCTTCCTTATAAAAGTCAATGTGGAACCAGAGTCATACCATATATATGAATGAAACCCTATATGTGACTGAAAATACTTTTGCCTTGTTATCTAAAATAATTGATGTTTCAGATTCTTGGTATATCTGACTTGCCAACATCACAAATTTTGTATTTTGTGAACAATTGCAACATTTGATGTGTGAAATGAGCTAGTGGGTAGCATATATTAGACAAAAACACTGGACATATGATTGATAATTCTAGATGTTTAATAACCCTATGTGAAGGTTATAATCTATTTCTATAATTTTTAATTTGATGTTTAAAACATTCTTTTATATCTTTTATGATTTTATATAATGGATTTTGATCATACTTGTCCCAAAATACTCCTTAACCCCTGACAAGTGTGTAGTTAGCATCATACAATCACTGTTTGTGTCTTCCTGTAAAAATATGAGAATATATCTATTCTAATTTGTGTTGTACATGTTCTTCTTGGTGTGAGACCATTTGTTGGAAAATGCTGACTCACTTGATGACTATAACTATAGCTAGAATAAGTTCAGGAGTGGATCATTGAATTAGTAAGTCCTTTAATATAGAACACACACTGTTTTATTTCCATCCTTATTGCTGGCGTTTCCAACCTTTGAATCCACTCTTCTGTAATGGGCCATGAAACTCGTGGAGGAGGTAAGGGTAAACATTTTTTAATTAATTACCATCCATTTCACACAGAAACTTCTCTGATAAAGTCTATGAGTTTCACTAATATACACACCCATACCCTCCTCTCTCTATATCTATCTATATCTATATCTATATCTATATCTATATCTATATCTATATCTATATCTATATCTATATCTATATCTATATCTATATCTATATCTAT